>OX328128.1:33932087-34144587 GCA_946811695.1 Gonocerus acuteangulatus | reverse complement strand
ACTGTAAAACCCATAATTGTTTATTTTTTTTTTTTTTTTTAAATTTTAACGTACATTATTATTAACTAAGAATTTTAGGACAGGTTATCTATAGGTTACCTCCCTTATTTAGCCAGGAAAGGGCTGATGCCTTTTCTTTTTTCTAAATAAAAGCCACCTCCCCATTGTAGGAAGCGAGCCCACGACCCTTGGCACGGAGTGTTAAGTGCTCACGCCTTAACACTCACGTCCACCGGGCCTCCGACCCATAATTGATTGAAACACTTATGGAATTATCATAAAATGAGATGGCCCATTGAGATGACATACGAGTCAATCGGAGGAATTCGTGCTTAAAACTTCGAAAGTGTTAGTTTTGTTCTTTTGAACAGGTTTTTGTCTCGGTTTAACTCACTTTTCAATTGGTTGTTTTTTTTTAGCTTGCATTTAACAATATTTATTTAAAACAAAATGACGCATTTTTTCTGTTGTGGCGCCTTAAATCTTCCTTCTCTTTGAGATTTGATTTTATATTTTCCACGAAAGATAAAAACCTATCAATAATTGCTTTCATTCCTTCAATAAGGACATGAACGGAAACGCTTTCTTTGTATTTGTACTTTCAGGATATTTGGGCACAGTATTTTAAATTCTAAGCTTTCATGATCACACCAAAGCTTGATAATATTATTAAGCATTGTGACTCGTGGCCTTGCATTTCAGACAGGAATGGAGTCCAGTTGGCAAAGGAAGGGTTCGGAGGGCGAAGTCCCAGTCAGTCGAAATAATTATTTCACTCATAAATCTTCATTTTGGATATACAAATTTTGCAAGGTTCTTAGTTTGTGAATGGCCAACAAAAAAATTAAAAAAAACAACCACAATGAACAAATAATTAAAGGAACCACGGAGAAAGAATTGGCAATCAATTTGCCGACAATGTTGGGGTTTAGTCGACCGAGCCTTACGCAATGATGACACTTTGATTAAACGGGCTTTTCACAGCCGGCGATTAGCAGATGGAAAGGGAAATGGAGCGATGGAATCGTGCTTTAGAACGATAATGAAACGATCACAATGAGCATTGTGTTTGATGGTATCTTTTAGTTTCTCGCATATCTCAGATTGTCATTGTGTAACGTGTGATTCGTGTGCATTTCGAAGATGTCAAGCTCACTCTTTCCCTCTCTCTATATATCTCTCAAATACGTCAAGTAGGAGCTGCATAATTAAGCAAATTCTTCAGAAAAAGGATAATATACGCTGTACTCCTGAATATTTTGCTTAAAATAATCTCTATACATAATATGTATGTATATATGTACATACATAATATGTATGTATGTAAATACATATTATATATGTATAAATAATATGTATTTATATATTATATAAATACAAAATAAACAGGAATAGTTTTGACCTTTTATATTAGTAATGAACAGCTTGAATATTTATTAATTTTCTTCAGGAGTAAATCCCAACTTCTAATGAGCCGATATTGATTATGATTTGATGAATTAATGAATTATAGAATTGAATGAACATATAATATTGTATAATTGGGAGCATAGTTAATTGTATAACTGGATATATAGGTATACTTTTCAATTGTATAATTGTAAGTATATGTAGCAAATAAATTGGGGCAAACGCCTTTTTTGCGGATGTTCATAAATAAATTATATGATGGCCAATTCTTCATCCTACTTCAGTAACATTTACTCAAATAATGTACTACATTTATTATACTTAATCAGCTTGATGAAGCAGCAATAAACGTTTATTTTAAAGGAAAATAAAACATGACAGTGTTCATTTGGCTTTAATGAAGTGCTTCATTAAAATTTAATGAGTTAAATCGCTCGCTCTGCCTCTAGCATCTCTGAAATGAAACATTTATAAAGGCAAATGAATTATTCAGAGCTAATCAACAGATTTAAAGTTTTTTCCCCCTGGTTGCTTAGTGAAACTTGTCTAGGCGCAAGTTAGTTATTTTCGAGATCTATGCGTTCTAAGTGAAAATATCAAGTGGGCACTCCTGGATTGCGTCATGATGTCTATTGGTCAAGTATCTATTCTATTTGGGCGTTTGTAAAAGGTTTTTGGGAACTTTTTGTTAGTATACCCCTTTTAAATCTACATCACAATTATAAAACCCATTTGGACTTACGGAATAGAACTAGGGGGACCTGCAAAACCATCGAATATCAGACGCTTTCAAGCCTTCCAATCTAAAGTCCTCTGAACTATATTCAATGCTCCTTTTTATATAACCAATAAAAATCTTCATAAGGACGTCAACGTGCCTCTAATATAGGATCTTATCCCCATCCAATTTGCAAAATTTCATCACAAATTATCCCTAAACCCTAATCCTGCTGTCCAGTCATTGTCCACTCCCAACCATCCCTATTCCCCAGCAGGACGGTTGAACAGGATGTGGCCCCGCGATCTGCTTTAAGCAATACAAGGGAGTGATAACGGAGGTTATCTTCTCCCCACAACCCCTAGAGTGTCTGCAGTTCTCTCGTCCCTTTTCCAGCTCCAGTACTTCCTACTGCTGCTAGTTGAGGAATGGGGTACGGCTGTCCATAGTCATCTCGCTTACCCGAGGATACAGGGGGCAGCTGGTGCAGATGCTCGTTATTTTTATCTGTTAATGTAAGTACATTACAAAATTTAATTATTTTATAGACAAAAGACAAATGAAAATAAAAAGTTTACCCCTTCAATAAAAGCGAGTTCCGCGTCAAAAAGTGTTATATTCAACTATTGATATCAAACATTCATCTAATTTCTGATTTTTTTAAATTTATTTTGTGTTTTTTGTTTTATTATTTAGGGAGTAACAGCATTAATGTGTAATTCCATTGGATTTCACACACCTGCCGACAGCAAGTAACACCGCAGGATTTGCAAGGACCTGCGTACATGTTCCCAGATTAATATTCATCCCTTGTTATAGAAGTGTTGCTTTTCCCGGGTTTCTCTGAGCGTGGGAGAATGACACAAGAGAAAACATCGCCCACGCTCCCAACGTTTAGCCCTATGCCGGCTAAATATGGAATATTGACATCTATTTCAGTCTGGCTTTTAATGAGGCTGCGGTCGTACGTAATGTCAGTAATAACCTCAACTCGTCGATAATTGTTATTCGATTCACGTAAACATTGACCTTTAAATGTAAAGGTCAGCAATTAAATACGTGATTCAAGTTTAGATTAACGTAATTTGAATTATAATTCAAAGCCCAACCACTCGACAGAAAAATTTGAAAATTTGCATGAACACTCCCTTTTTGATGTAAACACTAGCTGAGAAAGTTTTTTTTATATTCAAATTTTCAAGTATTTTTAGAGGGGTTTGAATTTTTAGTTTTAAAAAGGCCGTCACGCAGGAGCTGCATAACTAAGCACTTTCCTCAGAATTGGGCAGTGTCGAGTGCATTCCTGAATAATTTCCTTAAAATAACCTATATAGATAAATAAAATAAAAACATGAATAGTTCTGCTCTTTTCAATTTATTATGAGCTCATGTTTCAATTATTAATTTTGTAATTAATTTCCTTCCAGAGTTTTGTGTATATGGGGTACTATACTAAGTAATAAATACACAAAGCTTCACATTTTCGTCTACTGATCTTGATGAATAAAATATAATAACAATTATGACTGGTATTGGCAAATAACTACTTTGGCTCCAGGGTAAACCCCCTCCTAATGAACCAATTTAGTTTATTTTTACAACACATTTCCTCTCCAGTTGGCCACAACAAATACCGAGTGTCGTTGAAATATAACAAAAATTACGACTATTATTGGCAAATAACTACTTTGGCTCTGGAGTAACCCCCCCCCCCCCCCTCCAGATGGACCGATTTTGTTGGTTAACGAACTCGATCAATCGTTTGATGGGGGAATACTATATACCAAGTTTCGTGGCAAAAAAAAACAAAAACTCTGGCCTGTATCGTGTTAACGGACACATATGTAACTATATATATATATATATGTGTGTGTGTAAATATATATATTTATTTATATATTTATATATAGATATGTATAAATTTTAACTGGGGTCGATAAAGATTCGAAGAAATTTTTCAAAAATTCCGTCATGAGTGCAACCTCAATAGCTAACACTCCGACCCGCCTAGGCAGCATGCGTAGCTAGGACTATATCAGAACAGTTGTTAATTTAAATGTTACCAACCTATTCTAGCTAGGATAGGGCTGTTGCATTTTTGTTTTCTAAAGAAAAGCCACCACCCCTAGTGGGAATCGAACCCACGACCCTTGGGTCGGAGTGTTAAGTGCTCACGCCTTACCGCTCACGGCCACCGGGCCTCCAGAACATCTGTTACCGTACTGTATCTATTTCATAGTATTATTTTTAATTTCAACTACGAAGGCAATCCTTGAATTACTATAAATAAACTGCCCCTCATAGAGTTTACGCAATGAGGGGAAAAATCATCATTTTAATTGAGGTTCATTTCAACTTGTCCCCCATAGAGTTTTCCTGGCGCTGGTCCATTCGAGGTAATAATATCCCGAACCCTTGAACAGCCTCCTCACCCATCAGCATCCCTAGTCACAATACTTCTTGGAAATGCTCGCAAATATAATGGGTGTTTCCAAATGACATCTGAGAAACATAAATTTTTAAATTTTAACGTACATTTATTATTGACAACGAATTTTAACCTGTACTGGTATAACTCCTGTTACTGGTAACCTATAGATAACGGGTTATCTATAAGGTATCTACTTGTTGACACTTGTCCGGAGCACCCAATGTCAAGAAACATTATACTTTGATTACTTATCAATTGATGAATAGCCTATAGTATGACGGAAACCATGCTACAATAAATTGCAAAAAATGATATAGTAGCGTTAATTTTGATGATACATTATTTAACGCAATAAAAAAACTATTTTTCTGTCGTGACGAAGCACGGGCATACAGCTAGTTAAAAATAGAATAAAATTCGTTCGTATAAAAAAGTCGTTGAAGTGGCCATCATCCTATGTTGCCCTACTACCGGTAATCCTGAAGAAACACTGTAGACACAAAATGTAATCCCTCAAAAATACCATAATGAGCCAGTAAAATTAGTTTGCCTTTATAACTAGGAATAGTTATATAAATTTAATGGAATGAAACCATTATTTTCGAAAATTCTAGCATTATTTTTTCGATTAATCTTGTCCTTTCAAAATGTAATTGGTAAAACATTGTACAAAATTGATAACCTTTAATAGATCTTTCATTTACCACGATTTCGTTTACGTTGCTCTTTCTTTTGATGTATCATTTATAACTGATAGTTTAATGTAATAAACATTATACAGTGTTAAAACTCCATTATTCATTTTTAAATATCCGGTATTTGCTTGCTTGTGTGTGTGTGTGTGTGTGTATATAAAGGCACAAAACAGCCCCCAAAAACCACTTAGTAATAAGAACCGGAGAAGCTCATTAACCTGGAAAAAATGTTTTAAATGAAAACTAAAATGAAATTAATACCTGAAATGCTGAAGTCAATACTTCTCCAGTAGCAACAGGTGGTAGCGGGCGCTGAGGCCGCTGTGCTTGTCTCCTCTCGCGCTTCACGGATCTTGGCTCACCCTAAGGGAAAAAATCACAGGTACAGAATATAATCTAGAAAAACAAAGGCTACAAAATGGAGCGAAAAGATAGCAATGAGCATAGGCAGAAACAACCGAGTTTAAATCGTTGCTATGCTCTCTGCTTTACCGCCTGATCCACTTTCCTTTAACCTCATGCGTTAGATATATTCGCTATGCCAGTATCTGTAAATCCTTAGCTTACCAGAAAGAGATTTTAAACCAAATCCATCCATTTTACGCTTGGGTAGCTTGCCAATTAGGCTATCGTTCTTCAAACGGTTAACATACACCAAGTTCATTGGTCTAATGGAGCCAATGTTACAGATAGACAGCATTGCGTTCTTTGTATCATATCTAAAGCCCGACAAAGGTATTGTTTATTTTCTTCAAGTCGCTCACATGGGAAGACGTTAGATCAATTATTCGTTTGCGGATGCTGAGCACTATTCTATCGGACCAGTACTTATTAGCGCGGCTTCCCTTCCCGCCATACGGAAGAATCCCGCTTATGTGATTGTCCTCATGACGCAACCCGGAATTGCCGACTAGAGAATTTCACGTGTCAGATCCTATAGATCACGAGCATAACGATCAAATTGGAGGCCCGGTGGCCGTGAGCGTTAAGGCGTGAGCACTTAACACTCCGTGCCAAAGAGTCGTGGGTTCGATTCCTACGAGGGGTGGTGGCTTTCCTTTAAAAAAAAGAAAAGGCATCAGCCCTATCCTGGGTAGAAAAGGGTGGTAACCTATAGATAACCCGTCCTAAAATTCGTAGTTAATAATAAATGGACGTTAAAATTTAATAATAACGGTCAAATTTCTGTGTTTTTGTGTCTCAGGTCCCCCTGAACATTAGTTGCGTGCTCTACCACTGACCTAACTTCGTCTCATCTCTACTCCAAAGGTCGGAAGTATTCTAAAAGAATAATTCAGGAGTTTCTACAAGGTTTTTTCTTTGTTGTTTTACGATTATGCTTTAGAACTTTATAAATCTGTCATTAATAAAAACAAATTATGATGTAAATAAAATTAAATCTATATTAAGGGTAAAACATTCATAACAAATTTCCAAGTTTTAAAATGTTTGTGGCAAGCGTACTGCTCTACTCCATGTTTTGGGGATTTTCAGAGAAAGGGACCGGACAAAAAACAACTCCAAACCTTTACCTCAGAAACCCTTTTATCCAGTGTATTTTTTACCTTTTTTTTAGCAGAGCTGTACGCCCCTTCCTTCCATCAGACCCAGCTGCCAATATTCACATATTGATTGACACGTCATTCTCCATATAAATTCGCACAAGGAGGGATCAAGTTTTTTTTTTAGCCGAATAGCCAAAGTGTTAAGTTTTATCGGGCCTTTTAATACTAGACCATATTGACTTAGGTCTTCGTGTGTTTGCTCTAGTAATTGGATTAGCGAAGTTATGGACGATTGACCTCGCCAAGTAGATATTCCATTCCAGGTTGTTTCTTTCTGCGTTTATATGGTAAGGGATACAGTAGACTCCCAAGAATCCGAAGTATTGTTGCAGGGGGCTCTGAGACAAGCATTAATTGTGACTAAAAACTCTACCAACAAGAAAATCACTGAGTTTATAACAAAGGAAAATTGTGTAATTTTTTCCTCAACAGTGTCTTTAACATTATTAATGGCACTACAAATTTAGCAAAAACAATGCTATGGACTTTAACTCACCTTGTATTGAGATCGAACACGAAACGCCCTGTCATCTTATCATTGATTGTGAAGTACATTGAAGGATATGGGCCCGCGGATTTGGCCCTCTCAGCTTTGAGGAGGTAAAGAAACTTATACGCAAAGGTTAAATATTATGATTTAGTGGACTTGACTTTTTGTAGGGTTTTCAATGATCAAACATAAGGCTTCACAGGCCGAAGCGTAGGCGATTAGGTTAAGGTGATCTAAATAATAATAAGCCGAAGGATAAGATAGTTCATATGTTCCTCAGATGTTCTGCTTCCTTTTAAACCTTTAAGTGACTTAAGCCCTACTTTTCTGTGGTGCGCGGTGCCATTATTGTGGCTCGAGTATACTGTTCCTCAGGTGCGCCAAGCCACTTATATTAGCATATAAATTCGCACAGGAAGGATCATTTATTTTATTTATTTATTTTATTTTTTTTTTTGCCGAAGTGTTAAGCTGTATTGCACCTTATAATACTAGGCGATATTGATTCTGGTCCTGGTGTGTTTGCTCCTGTAATTGGATTAGCGAAATTATGGATGATTGACCTTGCCAAGTAGATATCCTATTCCTGGATGTTTCCATCTGGGTATATAAGGAAACCAGTGGACACCCAGATATCCAAAGTAATTTTGGCAAGAGAATCGGAGAATATAGTTTGTACAAATTAATAAATCGTACAACGCGTTGAACCTGCGCCATTTAAGCGCCTTTCCGTTCTTATCCCTTTCGTCATTTGGAAAGCTTGGAAAAGTTAATATTCTGGTTTGATATTTCGTGATAAATTTAAACTTATAGAAAAGCGAGATTTTAGGCATCACAATGCACAAAATACTTGACTTTCCCATCTGAAGGGGGAAAATGCGAACCCTGCCTATTAGACTTGTGGCCATTCTTAAAGAAAACTATATTCCTTCTTTCCCATTTACCTACCCTGTTCTAGGGAGAAAATATTTTTGTCTCTTAAAACAATTGTTAAAAAAATTAATAATTGAGAACAACAATCAAAATGACAGTTCAAAGTAATGAAACCGATTCTTATGATAAGAATCAGTTTCATTACCCAACTTAAGATAAGAATCTTATCTTAAGTTGGGTAAGATATTTCATATGCTGCTCAGATGTAGTCTCCTTGCTTTTAATATCACGAATGATAAGAGCTATCTGTGGTTTCAGAAAATCAAGCCAGAGGTAGTTGCTTTCCGTGGATTTCATGAACCAATCTTGAAGTGATGTGATGTGATTTTGAAGTACTTGGGAGGAGAAAGTTTTCGAACTTGGCCAAGTCAGAATTAATAACGTACTGAAACTTCAATGTAAAGTTTACCTGAAATTCTTTATAAGTACTTGGTCTTCTGTAAGGATTTCTAGGCCCGAGATTATAGTAGGACTCCGCAATTCGGGTTAAACACCCTATGGCTAAGTATCTTTTCAATAATAATAATAAATATGGGTGACCGACCACGTGCTTTTGGCATTAGAAAAGGGTGGCAACCTGTAGATGTGTTAGCTAATGGCCAAGATGTAGATGCGCCGTTAAAAAAAAAAATAAATAAAAAAAAAGTAATAATAATAAATCTTTTGAGCCAATTCTTCCAGGTATATTTATGAAGTAATTTCTATCACTAAATTAACTTGGTCTGTTTTGCCAACCGAGAAAACTGTAGTCTCTTCATGTTGTGTCCGTTTAATTTTTAATTTTGTCTATTGGATAATCGGATGCCTATTGGATGATTAGAGGATTCCGATTAGAAATGGTCGGATAAGCAAGTTTCAACGTCACAGTCGGCTAATATACCTGCTCTTCTCCCTGAAACGGTGCGTTGAAGAAACGGCCGCTTTGTGGCACCCTACTAAATACCTATTATTGGGAAGAATTGTACATATTTTTTACAATGTAACTTGACTTTTCAATTTCCACTCCATATCTGAGACATACGTTCGTTCTACAGTTGTAAAGTTATTATCGTATCCGTAACTTCGACATGAAAACTTCTTACGGCTGGGGGCCTCTATATTTTGTATAACGGGGGGGGGGTTTCTTATGGGGATATTTTTTGATAAGATTAATAGTCTTGTGATAACAAGGCACTATGAGGAATACCTCAATGTTATAAAACGACCCACCAAATGACCCTAGTGAGCTAAATCCGTTCCTGGAACCGTGGGAGGAACTAGTTGTTGCAACATTTATTGCGTTGCCCAACAGAGAACGTCCTGTACATTAGATCGCCCAACGAAATTTGCATGAGGGGCAAGAATACTGGTCGAGTGTGGAAAGCTGGTTGCAAGGAGAGGGGTAAGGTTGATGGCCAGTGATTCATCAGTGAGATCATTTCACAAAAAACAGCAATTAGAACATCAACAACGAACAACTTAGTACAAGGGAAAATTAAAAAGCGTTTATCTCTGACCAAAAAAAATGCTTTTTTTTGGCCGAAACGAAAAGAATTTTTCGTTGCTCCCTATATATTTTTGCATGATGAAACCGAAAAGAATAGTGAAAATGTTTTATCACTTCTTGTTTTGTGCTTTTGATATTATTCAGCTTTAAACCTCATATTCTATAGTTGCTCACAGGCTATCAATCTTATGAATTTCATAGGTTTTATCACTTTCAAATGCAGTCTTATCACTCCCAAGAATGACAGAAATGAAAGAGAGAATGTTGGGGAGGGAGGTTGGTCTATAATTGAAGAATAAGAGGTGTATGGAAAAGAAGAGAATATTTCCACAATCAAACAGAATCATTTTTTAAACGGATTTTCTGTAGAATTGAAAATAAAGACATTTATTTTTAATTTGTACGTTTGAATGTCCCCCTCTTTAATTATTTATTTATAAGTGATTCACAACTACTGCCATTTCACTCCTTCAAGGTGGTATCTGTATGGGCTAATGAACCAGCATTAAGATGAGTATTTGATTCAAGTATTCTCATAACCAGAGGTTTGAAAATGTCTGTCATTTGCCTGGAAGCAGAAGTCATATTCAGCAGATGTCTTCAAATACGAGTGTATAGTTTAGTGTCCTGCAAGTAAGAAAGTATTGTGTTAATGTACTGACTGCTGTCCCTCAACAAAACGTACATGTGATGTGGGATGTTTAGGTTTTTTTCGTCTTCTACACTCCGTAAGTAGGTGTTTTACAGTGAAGTCTGCAATGCATATATCACAACTTGGTTTGTTAATTCCTGTCATGAGGTATTCGCGTGTTAGTCTTGTGTGGCAAATTCGGAGTCGAGCAAGTACAATTTCCTCGTGTCTGTTATCACGCTAGCTGGACGTTCACTCCTGAGTTGTATTTTTGATTGTATGTAATTTATTATCGGTTAGTGGAGTCCAGCTGTCGTGCCAATAATTTAAAATATTTTGTTTGATTGCATTGATCATGTCTTCGTGTGTGATTGATAGGTCGAGTTATTGTCTCCCTCTTTATATTTTGTAAGAAAACTGTACGAGATTGACAAAAATGTTGATATAAAATATACATAATTTAACTTTTATTTTTTGATGTTTTTTCACTCTATAATTCCAAGTACATAATGAAATTGAAAGATGATATCATTTCTGAGTTTACTGTTGGAAATCTAATTAAACTTTTGTGAGTTTCGGCCTGTAGGATTTTTTTAGAAGAGTAGTGACTTTCGAAACGTTATCGCTAACCAGAAGCTTTTATTAATTCATATTTTTTTCATTTGATATTGCGGTTTGAATGTGATACTTGTCAACATTGGATGTGCATTAGCCTTAAAGAAAATTTAGTACTGATTTAAAAAAAGTGATTAAACGTTGAAAACAATCGTGTGGTCGGTGGTGTTAAACTACATTATTTGTCTAGTTTCACCCCATGGAGTATTGTAATTAACTTGCGATAAACCCTGTATTTAAAATATGTGTTTATCTACATTTAATTTTACATATATACATGTATGTGTGTTTATGAAAAAAATAATGAACGTATTAATCAAAGTAGTTAATAAATAATTAGTTCTAAATATTTCTCTTAATTTAACTCACCAAAGAGGTAAAGCAGACTATTAAAAAGATGAGGAAAGAGGTTCTCATTGTAGTGGTTGGTAGAGTTCTGAGAGGAAGTCAAGAGGCGTGTAGAAGGGGCACAACCCCTTCCAGTCAACCCCTCTTCTAGTCATTCAATCAACAACGAGTAGTTCACTCATTCACTTATCACCTTAGCATTAAATGGGATGAAATTTCAGTGACAGATGATCCTATCGAAATTTATTCTGTTTTTTGTGAAACATTTATTTGACTAAAAAAATATAATCTAATATAATAAATAATAAAAGAAAGTCAGAAGGCAGAAAGTGGGCTATCTTAGGGCGATTCGGTACTTATCACTGGAAAATCATTCATTTGGAAAGCTTAGAATAGGCCAGTTAATGTTTTGTCGTAATATTTCGTGTAAAATGTAAACAAACGTAAAGATGTAAAATTATATTTTTATTGCAAAGCTACTCATACGAACAAGAAGGGAAGAAGTTGTGATTAAGAGGCTCAGAATTTGTCATTCACTACTTACTCTTAATGACGAAACAAACACATCCTGACAAACTGCATGGACAGGGCCTCCTTGGAGATTCCATGTGACACGCATGACTTACTGACTGAAGGTAGCCCTCACTTGGACAAGATATTAGAACATTTACGTAATAAAAATATATCTACAACAAATTATAACATTATATAAATTATTATAAAATATTATTAAATTATTATAAATTATTATAAAATATAAATTGGATTGTAGGCCGGAAGACTCGTTTCAACATAAGATGAGAGCATGAGTTTATATTTGGGTAAAGTGTCTGAAAAAAATCAATGGGTTCATAGCTGTCATTGTGTTAAGAGATCTAGATAAATTCATTCGGACAATAGTAACGAGTACCAGTTACCACAGCGGCTTTATTAACGTAAACAATTTATCGGACAATTCTTTTATTATCCGTAATGAACGCGCTGAAAACGTTTAGAAAAGAGAATATACCCGCTGAACACAAACAACCACAACAAACAGAAACAAACCACAACTAGAGAATGGATACCGAGTCGTACTGAGGCTTTCCATTCGCCGAACCGCAACCCTTTGATGTCAGTGGCGGTGCCGACAATACTCAGGAAGGGCAGACTCACCTCATTCAAGCCCTCACCACATGAAATAAAGAGGATTCGTTATTGTTAGATTGAAACCTGTAGACCGTTGCTTGACTTCAAGGCCTTCCGCGCTCCTAAACGGGGTAATCATTTTTTATAATGTTTCACCTAAGATGTAGTTCTTAACATGGCTTTGCAAGTGGTCAGAAAAGAACAAAAAGAGCGTGAAAGATAAGATTTTGCTTCCAAACATTAGCGTATGCGCACTCGAACGATCTGTAAGTATTTAGGATGATAGTTATTTATTTGCGGTAATTACACATTCTTTATGAATGGGAAAATGAATAATAAACACCTAAATCTACTAATCTAAAGAGTCTTGGAGTTCTCACGGCGTGAAATCTAACAATCTTCAGAACAAGCAGACATTGCGGCTTTTTCGGCGAGGCAGAGGCCGTGTGAACAAGTTGCTATCGGTATGAATCACCAGACAGCTTTTCTACACTTAGGATTGGTAGATTTGTTTTTTCAACGTCATTGGATATTTCCAACAAATTTATTATCGGACCCATCCCCCTCTAGATTATCAACATTAAGAAATCTCTTATCATCCCATAGATATTATAAATTCGTAAATACGAGTATATTTCTTGTTTATAATTGATCTAAACCTTCGTATGGTGATGACTTCTAGTTGCTTTATAGACTCAAATTCTTCTTCTTCAGACTCTCTACCATCCACAAAATGTTTAAATCTTATCATTTTCCAGAGAAACCAACGCTTTATAATATATTTTTGGTAAATAAATAGGCCTTCTGTGAAAGAAAAAGATAGTTTAATAAAAAAACGAATTAGACATTATTACAATTCAAACATACAACTAGCAGAACTTCTCAAGTCAAGATGCCTTTCCTCTTGTCAAAAGCAAAGCCATTTTACTAGAAGGAATGCCAAGATCCCCCGGGAAGATGAGCCAATCAACCTCCTCCTCTGATGGGTGGGTTCACCTATAAGCCACCAATCAGAATCGAGCAAGAGTGGATCACGTTCAACCGACCAATCGGAACCATGGAAGAACAGACAAGAGCCACGAAATCGGAAGGAAATAGCTACGTATACAGGAGTACGTACAAAGCTGGTCAAAAAGTTTGAGAGCTACCTATAAGGAAAAACGTTCTCTGTCAGGTTTGGTAACGATAACACCAGGAGTGGTCCGACCACGCGCGCATTGCCTCTGGGGTAAAAGTTGGGTCCACTGCTGTTCAACATCGAAACATATTCCCTGGAGTCACTTTTGGCCGGACATAAGCTACCATTGAGGAATAGACGTCGTCCATTGAAGACAGGTATCGTCGTATGCTCCTTCGAGGGAAAGAAATGAAGCAGCCCCCGTGTAAGTCTATCACTGAACACCGGGGGCAGCAGATAAAGATCAACACTAAAATCAACTACCTGGGTTACACCTACACCGGAGTCTAATCGTAACAGCCCCCAGCGACAGCCCCCTAAGTTACCTCGACTAAAGACACACCGCCTGAATCATCTCTGGATCGTCACGGCTTTCTACAGATCTACAAGGCAATCATCAGACCTTTCGCCACGGAGCACCAAACCTTAGGTACATGTACTAAAGAACGCTGGAGTGGCTGTAAACGTTTCAGAACGGGGTCTTCCCCGTACAGGGTATAGCACACCAGTCTGCAGCGGACCAAGCCATCTATTCACGATGAAATGCAACTGTTTGCATTTCATCAGTCCAGAAGGAGGCGTCAAAATTCTGTTACTGCCTCTGGTACTGCGACGTCTTCAGGGATGTGACACCTCTTACCCCAGATGGCAAGACGGCACCCTGAATCTTCGAGAAGAGGCATCGCATAAGTGTAAGATAATTTAAATTAAGCTTGATCTCTATATTTAGCCCTATGTTGTCCTAGATCTCATTGTGGAGAAAGTCCGCTTTAGAACATATGTGTAGAATTAAGTCCAGGAACTAATTTATTGGGCCTGGTGCTCTTCTGTTAGTTGTAAGTAAATTGGAAAGTGGAGCGAGAGGAATCCTTATTTTCAGGCTTAAGCCATAATGGTTCTAGTATCATGGAGCCGTGGATGCCAACGATATAAAAAGTGCATATGTTTATGCTCGAAGTAAATTATAAGGTTGCAACACATGATACTAGTAATCTTTTTTTGTCAGTAATTATCGTAGCTATAAATTTTTTCCTCGATCGGCAAAATGGATGCCACAACGTTTTCTATGAAAAAAAGCGAAGAGACATCAAGTAAAAATAAAACTGCAGAGAAACATTTTTTTGAAAATACTCCGAAAATAATATTCGCGGCTTTCTTGGTAACGCTAGTGGCATCGGTGTTGTTATTTATATTATTTTTCACTTCCGCAATAAGTTGGTTGCATTTATTTCTAAAGGGAGAAGTGCGCAAGGGTGTTACTTTTTTCATATACACCTACAAAATATTACTATTTCTTTTCCGTAAGTATTAAATAAGTAATTTTATCAAAATTAATTTTAGGTGTATTACAAGTATTAAATAAGTAATTTTATCAATATTAATTTACCAGTCCTGATTCAGGATATTCAAATTTCAGCTGTGTCAGATCCACTAGTAAATATACTGTTGTCATATCTTTTGGTGTAAACCGTCGTCACTGGCATTGGTTGGAGTACTGTGCGCGAGCGCTTTCGACATTAGCACGTCATTTTCAAGCCTATTGGGTCCCTTTTATTGTCTGTGTATGAGTGTCATGTTCTTCTGTATGTTTCCGGGTCGTGAGCGTCTTCGTGCAACACACAATATGATAAACTAGAGAACATGGATACATACAAACATCGATATTTCAACGGAAACATCAACAACGAACAATGAACCCATATCCCAATATGACAACATACCGCGGACTACCTGTTTGACCCTAAGATAAGCAACGAATAACCTTCGGAGCGAATTACATTACCTGAACAACTCTCATAGTGCAGAAGAACTAATTACCTATGCGACCCTTATGATCAAAAGCTACAGTACTACCACAACAGCCGAGAATGACATGCTAATGTTGAAAGTGCTCACCCACACAGCCAGCGATGACGGTCTCCACCAAAAGGTATAAAGAAAAAATTCATAGACCTCGGAAAAATCGTTGGCGCTGAATGTAGCTCGGATGGTAAATTGAATTCGAAATTCGTGCGTGCATTGCAATATTTCATCTATAGTGCCGTCGTTCAAGAATCGGAATAAGGGCTCCTAAGTAGAACATATGCCCACACTGGCTTTAATTCGCTCAAGCAAAGAGGAATATCATGCGGCCGGAGTATAGCCACATTATTTCTCTAATGTACCGTAAAAAATAAAAATTGTATTAGCAGCCCAAAAATGTAGAAACTTAGGTTCGCGAGATGCATAATATCGTGAAGTATCAATTGATTTAAATTTTGAAGTCCATTTACACAAAACACATATTTTTAGGACAGTTTACCACCCTTTTCTAGCTTGGATAGGGCTGACGCCTTTCCTTTTCGAGAAAGAAACGACATCTCTCCTTGTAGGAATCGAACCCACAGCATAGGCACAGAGCAATCATGCCTTAGCCCTCACGGCCATCGTG
This sequence comes from Gonocerus acuteangulatus, assembly GCA_946811695.1. Taxonomy (NCBI): domain Eukaryota; kingdom Metazoa; phylum Arthropoda; class Insecta; order Hemiptera; family Coreidae; genus Gonocerus; species Gonocerus acuteangulatus. Next base: position 34,128,529 of record OX328128.1, on the reverse strand, counting down.
ACTCCATATTGTAAAATAGGCCGGGAAATCACATTTTTATAAAATGGTATTTTTTATGGCGCTTTCAGTATTATAGTATGACATTAATGACTTTTCATTAAATAAGTAATACTCCTAAATTAACCTAATAACTTGTCAAATATTTCAATAATTATCTCGTTTTATGATGTTCCTTTCCCTTTCAGTTATTGCTCTTTTTCTGGAATGTTACATTCTCTACTTCAGTTGACGTTTCGTCAGTTAACGCGAAGCATTGCAGTGGCAATGCATGAGCGTATATAAGGGGGGGGAGGCTGAGGGGGCTGCAGCTCGCCCCCGAAATTTTGACTTGATCGGTAAAATTTGTCATAAACCCCTTAAAAATAAATTAAATAAGATCACTTAGTACATATAAAATATTTTATTTGAAGTGTAATAGTGTTTTAGTTGTCTAAAACTATTTCAAGTTCTAGATTTTTAGTATTCCATGCCCCGGAAATGGTACCAGCCCCCCCCCCGAAATTTTCCCAGCCCCTCCCAAAATTATTTCCTATATAAGCCCATGTGGCAATGTATGATACACGCCAAAGTTTTTGTTTTTCCGCGACGAAATAACCATCAAAATCGGTCAACCGGGAGGGGGGTTTACTCCGGACCCACATTACTAATTTGCTTCGACCGAACGTTCTTTCTGGTTTGTTGTAACGGCATTCAGTATACGTGTGTGTTTTAAAAATAAACTAAATAGGTTCATCAGAAGTTGGGGTTTAATTATCATTGCGATCAAATGTAATTAACTCGGCTCCGGCTTTAGTTCTTGCTTCTACTACTAGGAGCATTTAACATAGACGCTGCATCCGGCTTCTGCTCTACATTGATTCAGCTGAATGATCAACTCCCATAACCCCAAGTAATATTTTATGATTACTCCAATAAGTTATTCGGTATGAAATGGACTTTAGATTTCACTTATTCTCAGGTAAATTCTTAATATTTTGGAACATCATTTTTGAAGATGCCTTTCGTTTAAGAGAAGAAAAAACTTTACAAATAGGAAATATATTTTTTTTAGACATTTTCTGTCAAAAGATTCATTGATATCAAAAAATGATTATAAAATGTTCTCCCTGACGCCTCAGCCATAAGACTTATCGATGTCGAAAAGGATTACAAAATCGTATTTTTATATTCGTCAACGGCGGGCACGTCATTCATAAATTCATAATTAATACACACAAATGTTTATTTAATCAAAATATATTGAGAATAAAAGGCTAATTGCTTTTATATTATATTAATGTAAAACCTAAACATTTCTTCGATACCCATTACATCAGGGGGAAAAAAACTATATCAAATATGTTAATCATTTTAGGTGGCGATAAAAAAGGGGATTTAGGAAAGCTCTTATCCGGACCTGGAGGTGAATTAATGAAAAATACACTATACGCAAATTTATTGGAAAATGCCAGAGAAGGTAAAATACTTTTAGTATTCATACACACACCAACACGGTTATATAAATACAATCAGTAACAGGCCACGTTCACTCTTGTAAGGTTTAAACATAAATAAGTTAAACCTGTGTACATCTAAAATATACACACATAAGCTATTATATCATAGTGCACAGTTTAAGATTCCTTAAGTATCCTAACACTTTGTTCACAGAGGCTTCACTATTTGACCACTATAAACTGTATTCATTTTTTTATCTTAAATTTAAGGGTTTTTTTTTTTTACCTGATGTAATAATGATATTTTTCTTCAGTCCATGACAGGCTTGTGAACATTGACTGGCTCTATTGGGCAATGTTGTTTCTGCCGTTTTACGTCATCTATGCTCTCATACAGGTAAGACCAATTCAATAATATCTTAAAATTTTCTGGAATAGTTGTTTAAGTATTTACAAAATAGCGAGTTTTTCTCTTTAAATTCTTGAAAATAGTGAATTTCTTTATTACTTGTGCAGGAATCATTCTTGAAGCTCCGTCGAAATGTTCGCTATCTGAAAGAAGACTGCAAGCTGAAAAATACATTCATAAATTGGCAGGGATCGATGCATGTAGCAATGGTAAATTAATTATTAGTTTTATTTTTTGTTATCATATTATATTTTCTTTATTTCATGATAAATAAGAAGTCCGGGTCAGCTTAGCGCCATTTCAGGATGTTTCCGTACATATCCCTAGTCATTTGGAATGCTTGAAATAGAAACAGTTAATACTTTATTATTTGTTATTGGAATTTGAAAAGCGAGATTTTACGCGTCACAATGCACAGGAAACTGGGCTCTAAGCGGAAAATACTCACTCCGCCTTCTTGATTCCCTCTTATTCTTAAGCAACGCTCTATTACAAACACGTTTCACATTTACATACCTTTTTCATATGAAAAATAAGCTTTACTGGGAAATCCAAATAAAAGAAAACAGAAAAAAAAACGTTCAAAGGAACGAAACCAACATTTTCCGAGATTAAGCATGGATTTCAAGTTTAAATGGATCAAGAATATATTCAATATATATATATATATATATATATATATATATATATATATATATATATATATATATACAAATCCATATGGATAATTTTTCCCCCTTATTAAATCTTAAGGGTGTCCATACAAGGTGAGGAATATCTCAAGATTTAGACTGCACAGTCCAAATCTTCCTCACCCTGCATGATGAGACGGCCATGAGGCCAGAGTTGAACTGTACAGTCCATCGAAGTAGAATACTAATAAAAACAATAGATTAACTATACAGGCCAACGTGGCCGGGACTGTGCGTGGACAAGAGGATATTTCCTTCACATACAGTGGGTCTACTATAACTGGACTGTCTAGTCCCTGACTTAGGTTTATTAACTTATCGTGTTTGTGCTAGATCCGTTCAATCCAAACCTTGAGGCCAAAGTGTGCAGTCTTGGCCTTGAGTTTTGAATTAAACGAGTAGTTATATTATACACTACATGTAATTTTTTTTGTATTATTATACTCATTATAAAAAGTATTATCTAAAATAATGTCAAAATGATTGATCTTGTACTCTATTATTGTTATGAGATAAATTAATTACTAACATATTTAACAATTTCAGCACCAGCGATTAGCAGAATTAAGAGTTGAAGTAAAAACTTTGAACAGCGTCCTGGATGGTTATCGGCAAAATGCTAAAGATAATGACGTGAAAGGTAAACTTCTAAGGAAGAACCATCAGGAAGAAGATGAAGCAGGAAAAGACAGCGAAGTGCCTTCAGGAGAAGATAGGATTTCGGCAAAGAAGAACAAATCGGACAGCAACATAGAAGAAAGAAGGATGATGGTTGATTTTATGCTATTATTAAAATAAAATAAAAATAAATAAATCAGGTCCTTAACAGGCCACAAAGGCCCAGAGGAGCAATTATTGTTGTATTGGGCTACCTGTGACATGTTCTGGGCCAAACTTGATGTGCAAATACGTGCGCGTACGGGTCTCGAATTGGTTCAAAAGAAAATAATAAAAAGTTTAAAGAAGTGTTCATAATTTTTAGATATCAGACATGAAATAATATGACAATGCTATTATATGTAACACAATTTATTAAAATAATAAAATTAAATAAATGTAAAATTATAACAAAATTTAACAAATTCAACGAAATTTAAATAGCGACAGGAAATCAATGAGGCACTTTGGATAAATTCCACTGATAGAAAGACTTAAATAATTTTCAAAATTATTGTCAGCATTGTACAATGTTTTGATTTATTAACTTTCATCGCTGAAAAGAACTGTTAGCATTTATAATAAATCACAAGTCAATCTTCTTGCGATGTTGCGGAAAATTGTCTTATTCAAGGTATTTTTTGTAGAAATCGCACAACTCCAAGTCTTCAAATTTAGATTTTAGGAGTGAGGTTTCTTGAATCTGGATCAACTCCATTTGTAACTGTATTGGAGCATTTTGTGCATCACTGTTTGTTGGAGTAGCAAATAAATTTAAACCGTCTTTCGTGTTTTTGAAATCTCTAAATCCGTTCGAAAATTGTTCGAAGCAATATATGTAATTTAATAAACAACAAAATATAAGAATAATATTTAACATAAGCTGATGTCCTTTCCAGGATGCCACAGAAAGTCTACTACGTATTAAAGCCAGACCAAAAACTGAAGAAGGACGATATGGAACTCCAGTAAGTTAACATATCTTGCATCAATGTAACTTTTGCCACTTTGAAAAAAATATCTTTATTATTGATTAATTGCTCAACGTAATATTGAGAAAATAATGATTCAAATGAAGAAGTGATTGCATGAAAACACTATTATTTTTAGTTCGCTGAAATAGTTTAACTCCTTTGGCTAATGATAGCATTGATAGGACCCAGGGTTTATTCAGACAAATTTTATAATAATAAATGCACCATTACTTAAAATCCATATATGTATGTATAGGTGTGGGTGAATATATATGTGTGTGTGTGTGTGTGTGTGTACATACATATATACTATAGCAGGATGAGGCAGTATAACTTCCTTTTTTCAGAACTTTATAAAATCCATTGTAAGAGTCAGAAAATTTGTATTTATTTATTTATTATAATATAGGCACATACATAAAGTTTTGTTTGAATATCAAATCATGTAGGTGGCATCCCCCAAACACTGAGTAAACCGATATTTGGCACTACCCAAAATTCTTGCAAGCATAATAGGGGTTATGTTGGAAATTTTTTCCTGAATGTTCGTCTTCAGCTCCAGCGAGATAACTTTTTTAAATAAAGAATTTATCTCTCTGCTGAATATATATATATTTTTTTTTTTATATTTTACTTATTTTGCTTCCAGAATCTTGATGATGACAAGAAAGCATTGGTTCCTACTAAGACTGTAAGTGTACTTTGCATTTTATGATTTCAAAATTTTAATTTTTTTTAATATACATGAAGACTGTAAGGCCATGAATAAACATGCTGTACCTAGGGTTGACGGGTTTCATTCCCACTAGAGGAGGTAGCTTTACTTTTGAAAAATGTAAACATGCATGCATCCTTCCTATCCTGACTAGAATAGGAACCTCATGCCGTAACACTCACGGCCACCGGGCCTCCGAAAAAATATCGTCGTTTTATGGCCAAAAACTGCACAACAAAAATAGTTGTGCTTACGGTTTTTCGTTTCAAGCCTTCCAGGTACTCTTTTTATATGTTCTATAGCACAGGAGAATGAATGAAACCATTTTTAAGGCGATATTTCGATATTTTCTAACTAATTTCGGTTTGGGTACATAAAATCGTTGGATTCAGTTTAAACATATTTTAAATGTTTGAAATTGGAGTTAAGGCATCATTAGAAAAAAAACAATTTTATTACCAGAAATGTTTACAATTTTTTTTACCAGATGAGAAAAATACTCAACTTTTTAATAGTCTGGAAAAGTAATAACAATTACTTATGCATTAATAAATGTTCTTGTATGTATGTAGTTGTACTTACATTGTAGAAATGTTCATATTGTAATATAAAGGCCAGATTTATTACTTTTGTGCTTTTAAGTTCATACGTTTTTTTATTTCAATAAGTAATGTTTTCAATGATTTTTGGAATTTACTATAAATATATTCATCAAATCATATACTACGCTATTTGATTAAGGGATTACACAGCTTTGAAATTATCACAAAATCAATTTTTTTACAGATATAGCAACACTAAAGTTAAAGTTTCGTTTCTTTCCTTTGATTCAACACCTACCATTATCCAGCAGTAATTCTAGAATGACTCATATGTTACTTATTTAATTTTCCTTTTTCAGCTTCCATTAAAGCCATCATTAGAGAAAAGAATTGCTATTGCTCGCTCAGTAAGTTGGTTCATAAATAACTGTGTAAAAAAAAATAAGTATTTATTGCGGTCTTATTCAGGCCTGCAATGAATGAAATAGTAACAAAAAGCTAAAATTTACTATTTAAGTTACAGTCGAATATTAAATTTGAATTTCAACATAATTCAGTCCGAGAGACACTCCAAACGAGCTCACCCTAGACGTTTCAGAAATCAATTTTCTAGTTTCGCCATTTGGAAAAAACATTTTAATCAGCCGCAAATATTCTTATAGCTGAATGTTATGGTATTTTGTGTCCCGAATCCAAAAATAACCGCCCTTTTTATATATCATGTTTTGTTTTTTTTTTTCTTTTTTTTTTTGTGCAAAATATGTCTTGTTGGCATATAGAAAACACTTGTAATATACTTGTGCGTTGTATTCAGCAAGTCATCCTGACTTTTCAGACAAACAAGTTGACAAATTGTTATGACATCATTTTGAGCATCCTTAAACATCTTCTTTTTTTTTTTATAACTTATTTATGTGCGAGAATCCGCAACAACGGTGATTCGCCCAATATAATTATTACAAATTCATATATATAATTACACAATTTAAATTATAACTATACTTCTACAATTAATATTACTTCTAATTATACAGTATATATATATATATATATATATATATATATATATATATATATATATATATATATAAATATATATTTAAAAAAATTTGGATAATTAAACTTTCAAACATTTCATTCAAAATGAAACATATAGTTATTTTTTTTTTTTTTTTTTTGTTTTTTTTTTTACGGCGCATCTACAACTTGGCCATTAGCGCCGGGCTATCTATAGGTTGCCACCCTTTTATAATGCCAACAGCACGTGGTCGGTCACCCATTCAGGTTTATAGAGTATTGTAGTTATTTTTTTCAAAAACAATATTCAGATATATTCAAGAGTTTTATTTTATAGTTTGTTGTAGATATTTTTATTACATAAATATTTAACATAATTTGAAGATTATGGATGCAGAATGACAAAAATATCTTATGCCATTTTATTATATTCAATAAACAACAATGTTTTAAAGCAGAACTTGTCACATTATTTTAAATCAAATATTGTACAAGTTAAAAATTCATAACTTAATAAAAGAAATTTTATAATTACAGAAATTTACGGCACGAAAACCTTTGGATGAAAAAAGCTTAGTTGCTAGAGAAGCGGTAAGGATTCTATATCATAACATTTCACTCAACAAATTTTTAGATTTTTTCCTTCCACCAAACCGGAAGGAAAAAGCGTTTTTTAAACACTTATTACTTGTACGTTCAACACATTAATTGATTTCAGAAAACGCCACCAAAAAGAACATCGGAGGAGTACAAAATTCTGGCACATAAAGATGTTATTTCAGTAAGTATTTTAGTACTTCAGGATGCTCTCATGAAAGTATTCTTAAATTTTCAAAAGATCTAACGGACAAGATATAAAAAATTACCGCTTTAAAAAAATATTTATATATATATATATATATATATATATATATATATATATATATATACGTATATATATATATATATATATATATATATATATATATATTTATTTATTTATTTATTTATTTAATTATTTATTTATTTATTTATTTTTACATGTTTAAATATATTAAGGAGAACAAATATTAGTCTTACGCCAGGCGTACCACTACAAGTGGCCCAAATTGTTTTGGGGTTTACATGAAATCCACTAGCGAGCATAATTTTGTTTTCTTGCCACAAAATTCACTTTATAACACTCGGCTAATGAGAAAGATGTTTCATGATCATAAGAAAAGTTGGTCCATAAGGAGGGAAATATTACTCTGAAAAAAATGATTTTTTTGGCCGTAGCAGTCTTAATGGGTACAATTGGCACATTGAACCTTTAATTAATTTATTAATGGGTACCTGCAAAGGGGAAAATCGGGCGGCTGGAGCATTGTACTGACCACACTATCTCCCTATAGTCAGATGGTCAAGTATCTGATACTTCTAAGGAATCTGCCCCTAGGGCCCGTTAGGTCCTGAGGGTCTGATTTTATTTTTAATATAACACTAATATCAGAATACCTTTGATAAAGATTTGATCAAACTACATTACTCAGTATATTTATCAAGTATATATAACAAGTCATTTGTAATTCCCCCCCCCCAAAAAAAATTAATATCAGGCGTCTTGACAATTTATGTGACAAGCATCACGTTTAATTCTCAATGCCTAACTAGAGGATTCGGGCGATATTTTGAGAGCCATCCTAATTTGTTAGTAATATAAATTATAAGAGTTTATTAGTTTTATGAGATTTATCATTGAAGGGACTGAAGACTAGAAACCAGAAGCACCAGATTTCTGTTTCCGCTACTGACATCCTTCAGCAAGAAGAAACTCTCAATCGGCTATCTACTAAGGTTTGTACAATTCCTTAACATCCAAAAGAAATTGTCCATTTTATTAGGATGGTTTAGAATTTATTTATTTATTTAAATTTTAACGTCCATTTATTATTAACTACGAATTTTAGGACGGGTTATCTATAGGTTACCACCCTTTTCTAGCCAGGATAGGGGTGAAGCCTTTTCTTTTTTCGAAAGAAAAGCCACCACCCCTAGTGGGAATCGAACCCACGACCTTTGGCACGGAGTGTTAAGAGCTCACGCCTTAACCCTCACGGCTACCGGGTCTCCATAACAACAATTAATAACTTTAGAATTAATAACAATACTAACTGCAATAATTCATTACATAATAATTAACTTCTAATTTGAAAAATATTCACATTAATTTTTCAATAAAAAGATTTTGAAGTATGTTATATCCTACAAAATCGAATTTAGTATTTTCAACTTCTTTTTATTATTCGTTGTATACATAGAAATTTTCATTAAAAAAAAAAAAAAAAAAAAAAAAAAAAAAAAAAAAAAAAAAAAAAAGAAGAAGATGTGGACCAACCTAAAGCGATCAATAAGGGGAAAAAGGACTGCTGTATCCCATATTTCCAACAGAAATACAAGTTTAAAAATTGGTATGTAAGAGGGCTTATGTTTGGAGCTCGCTGTACTATAACACAGTATACCCAGGAGCTCACCAAGAAATTCTAACTCGAACATGAGGTCCTATTACAAAATAGTCAATCCGTCATTAAGAACATCAATAGTATGGTCAATTACTGTCTTTATGGATGGCAACCAAAATTTCAAAAAATATTCCATAGTGATGTTTTTTCCTAAACCCATCAATAAAAATAATAAATAAATAACAATTAAAAAATTGCATATTGCTGGATTATCAGAAAGCTGGAACTCAGTGTGGTCAGCTACTACTCACATTGGTCTACTACTAAACATATATATATATATTTCATTTTAATGTTTTTTTATATTCAAATATTTACAGAAACGTAGTCTTTCTGAAGCAGGAAAAAGTACTCCAAGGTGTGACATAGCATCCAAAAAGATGCAAGATACGTTACAGGTAACTTATATTAAATTTAACATACTCCAAGCTTAATTTAATGTGCCTCTGTGGGGGGGGGGTAATTTTTGTTGTTATTCAACAAAAAATAGCTATGTAGCATTCAAAAATGATAAAAATTTGGTATTTACCAAAAAAAAAAAAAAAAACGTTTTTACATTTTTGAGCCAGTTGTTCATCTCATGTCCCTCTAAATTTCACTTTGCCAATTTGAAATTAAGAGTCCAATAGAAAAGTAAATTTGTCATTCTTTTAGAGGAAGCATGATCAACTAATACTCAGATTTACTAGTAAACAACTAGAAGAACTGGAAGTTACGTTTCCCGAGGTATAGGAATTTCAATGAAATTTACTAAAATCAATATAAAATATAATAATAATGTGGTTTCAGAATAAACACTTTCTCCTGAAATTGTGATAGATTTATTTGGATTTAATTGTAATATTTAAATGAATCTTTAGAATGTGAGCTTTGGGAACGAAGAGGATATCGTAGCAAACCTTGGATTTGAGGGAATTGGACGAGTCACATCATATACTGAATTTTATAAGAAGAAAGTTCATGTCCCAAAAAGCGGAAAAGCTCCAGAATTTACAATAGAAGTAAGAAAGCCAATCCACTTACTAAAATTTATCAAAGGTCTTGAATACTTCCAGAGCAGAGTTTTTAAAAATATTTTTAATGATTGTCACTTAAGCTGGAAGGTCTAAAGTATATTAAAAAATCACTTTTTACTTGTGCCTACCTGAAATGCCACCTCACTCCAGACCAAATTATTTATGTACTCCTTTCTGGAGTAATTTATTGTGTCAAAACTGAATATATAATATCCAAAACTAATGATAGAGATGAAGTGTGAAAATAAGTGACATTAGTCCATTAGGAGAGGTTATTTGAAAAAAGCTACCAATCCAGATCACAATATGAGTGTGACCCCAGCGGTAGTATTTTTGTTGTTTTGCTAAAGTATGAATTACGTTTAAATTGTGACCTTTTTATATTTCGCTTTAATTTCAAAATGGCAGGGGTGAGAATGGCTCAGAGGTAGGCCACTCCAGTTCTGAAAGATCTGTGTTCAAAACTCGGGCGCACACTAAAGATTTTAGCGTGTCGGTAGAGGGTTGGATTCGGGATCCCACGCTTTTCCTAGGCCATGCCAGCCTTTAATTAAATTAATGGGTGCCTTAAAAATGAAAATCAGGCATCCGGAGCAAATTACTGACCACACTATTTTCCTACTGTGCCGTGAGGTCAAGAACCCAATACCTCTAGAGTATCTGGCCCTAGTGGCCTGTTACTAGGCTGATTTTTGTTTTCAAAAGGGCAGAAGGCCTGCAATTAACAAAAGAGACATGTCTGACAAATCACTACTCATCGATAAGAAAATATCAGTTTGCCAATTTCACTAAAACTAGTAATAGTCACTACAAGTAAAGCTATTGTTACAATAATTGTGCTGCTTAGGAAAGGAACACTAAAGGAGAGGTTTAAATATTTGCATACCATATAGTCAATTTATTGGGACAGAAACAAAATAAAACATAAGACACATATTGTGGCTACAATCGATTTTACTTTCAGTCTATTGGAATCGACTTATATCACTCTTCTCATATTGATATGTTGGCCACCATATTGGATTGATTAGTCAAAACCGCCGAGATCGGTGAAAGGTTAGCCCAATTAGTTTTTGTTTTTTTTTTCTCTTTTTTTTTTTACGGCGCATCTACTTCTAGGTCATTAGCGCCGACATCCAGGGTGCAGCGAGGAATTTTCCCAGCGAGCCGTGGGATGATAAAATTCCTGCCGGAGGTTGGGAATCGAACCCACCATCTCCCGCTTATGAATCCAGCGCGCTAGCCACTAGACTACGGGAGACCCCCCCAATTAGTTGTTCATAAAATTTGTTGATATGATTATATTAGTTCCTCAAAAGTTCCTGGTGAGGCACGATTTAGAGAATAAAACATGCCAGAGGGATGGAGCACAAATACTTCAGTTTTATTCAGTCCTTACGCCATTTTGAAAGACAACAAAATATTATTGATCAACCAGCATCATTTTTTCCCTGCAATGAACTACCAATTTAACAACTAAAATTAATAAAATACACGTATTCTGACCTAAACTCTTCCAGAGGAAATACACATTACTCCCAACAGTTGTTTTTTTTTTGTTTTGTTTTTTTAATTATTATTCTTATGACCTAATTGAACCAGATATATAATAAATATGAAAGAGCAAAACGATTATTGCTCTGTAATGTGCACGGTTTACACAGCTCCTTCAGGACTAATTTAATACATTGTATTTCTTTAATTTATTCATTAAATTTTAACGTCCATCTATAGGTTACCACCCTTTTCTAGCCAGGATAGGGCTGATGCCTTTTCTTTTTTCTAAAGAAAAACCACCATCCCTAGTGGGAATCGAACCCACGAATTTTAATTAAATTCTTTAATTTAAATGTAATTAAAATTATAAGTATGGTTTTTGTGATGACTTAGGCAATGTGATTTTGTGATTATGAGAATATTTACCTCAGAAAATAAATTTCAGGAAAAACGAAGATGGTGCTTCTAAGCTTCAACAAGAAAGCTGTATTCAAAATTTATTTTTAATAATTAAAAAAATGACAAAAACATACTTGTTTAATTTTTTTTAACAGATTAGGTGAATATTGGTTTCATTTTTTTCTGAATCCAAATAAATCTATGGAAGGAAATAATGGTATGAAAAAACTCTCATCATGCATTCTAGCTTTTAATATTTTGCTATCTAAGTTCTTCTTATTTTAGCTGAAAACTTATGTTGATATACGAACTGTTTTGTTAAACAAATTGAAATAGATACAGTTGTGAAAGCTTCAGGAAACTTAGGTTTTGGCTTTAAAATAGTTTTAAATCGTCTCAAGGGCGCCATTCTATTCGGATTGTGTCTTATTTATAATAATATGTTCTAAATCCTCTGCCCCTTGACTTATCAAAGGCCAACATTAATCGGAAATGTACGCCGTTTTTCGTTTTTGTTATCTGTAAACGTTGTAAAAACTTTCAGGACCAATGGCTTCGAATAAAATTTCAGTTATTTTGGCAAACATATAAAATAATAAAAAAATAAATAAGCGAAGACATTTTTGAAATCATATACTTTTAGTGAATTAATTACAATTTAGGAAAGTGTCAAATAGGCCACCGGCGGACCGGCTGAAGGAATTTTTCGGGCGGATTCTGTATCATGCGATACCAGACCAGCAAAGCTAACCGGGAATAACGTAATGAGGTCTCAAACCAAATAAGAAGGGTATAGGATAAGGTTTTATCTGCTAAGAAGGGTATATCTGCTGACATACACGCCAAGACGCTGGGCACGCACAACGTATCTCTCTGACGCATATACCTCGACGCTGGGCCCGAACGTGTTCAGTACATTTTGCAGCTAAAGCAGTGTAAAATCCTAATAAAAATAGTAACAAATACGTAGAAAAGAATATATATGGCTGGAGTAGGTATGTGTTTTACCAAAAACGTTGCTGGATCTTGAGCGTTAATTCGAGATATTGTCGGTCACACATTATTTTAAATAGTTGTTGAGGTAGCAATTAGTACTAAGAGAAAAAGAGGCAGAGCACGTAGCTGTTGGGGGGATAATTTCAGTAAGGACGCAAGTGTACAAGCATAAGAAACTGAAAATGGAGGCTACCGAAGACAGGACGCACTGAGATCTCTTGAGAAATGGGCCAAGGGACACACCGACCTATGACCATGGAGTTACTCTGTAATTCTTTCAACAGCCCCTCAGGATTGTGACGCGAGAAGATAGTAAGTAAGTTCATTTCAATTCATTCTTCTTTCAGTTAATTAACTAAACGTATTAAGGTTTATTTAACTCGAAGTAGCTTAGTTTAATAGTCGTGGATGCGCTTCAGCATCCACGAAAAATGATTGAAAGTGCTTTGTTTAGATCAAAATTTCCTGTTATATAAACAGCAGATTCCCTAAACCGAAACATTAAAGTTCGTTTTTCAATTTAATTGTCCCAAAAAACATCATTTCATTGACGTTTTGTTGGCTATGCGTTTACAAAGTAATTTTCGGACTTATTATAGATTTTTTGACTTGGGGAACCAAATTTAACAATTTTCCAGACTTTACTTTTAACAGGCTTAAAGAGAAAGAATAGGTTGTTGGTTTCGATCAACATTTCTTCATATCAAAACAATAATAGATACATTTTTGATACCTTGAGAGCAGGAAAAGTGTCCAAGAGACAACATCATCATTAGAAATAAGCAGTTTTTTCTTTTCTTATATTTAGTTACATGTTTCGAATTATGTAATTTTTTGTTGTATTTTAATTTTGTTATAAATAAATCAGCAAGCATATTTCTATTCAGTGTCCCGTACTATTGCTTTTGTTCCATTACATGCAAAATATGTAGGGTTACAATCAAGTTGTGGACAAACATGTATAACAATTGAATGAACAAGTGCCTAAAAAAATATTATATTCTGTACGATAGTGTATTATTCTATTTCTTGAGGAATTTATTTATTGAGCTATTGTTTATGTCCCATAATCCTGATAAAAACGAAATTTTACTGGAAAGTTAAAACATCTTGGACGTCACAATATGTCTTCTCTGTGTTCTACTTACTTGGAGAGTAAGCTTTTAAACTCCTTGGAGTTCATTTCAAATTTGTTTGAGCCAGACTCGTTGGTCTAGAATCTTCTTGACAACTTTAATGAAAATGATTGTGAATTAATGCCATTTGTACGTGTTACTTAATAACAGAAAATGTCTAGGGGAGGACATTCTAGAGAATCTGGGAGAATAAAGGATTCGAATCAAAGGAGAGTATTGGACGAAGCTACCAGGCAAAGGAGAGCCAAACAAGCTATTGAAAGTTTAGACAATGACAATTATCATGATGATCCACATGGTGACTTAGGTATTTAATTTACTACTTTCTATTTTTAGGCTATGCAACAAAAATTCTGATCTACTAATTGTCTCTTCTTAAACACATTTGATAAAACAAAACTTATTTTGGTACAATGATTTGGGACCTTCGGTCATACAAGCAGCAATCTTAACTGCATCCTGTAGAGTTTCTCTTTTCGGTTATCATTGATAGATAACCGAAAAGAGTTAATGGCCAGAACTGTCTAAGAAAAACATTTAGTTCCAAAAAAAAATCTTAAAGCAATTTTTTTTGTAAACATTCGAAGTAGAGAACCTACTACTACTTTCTTAGCAACCCAATTTGTTTATTCCTTTTTTAGTCATATTGGAATTCAGCTTAGTTTAATTTTGAATAAGACACCTAGCAAAATATTTGTTGTTCCCTGCATACAAATTTCAAACTTAAACTAACATAATTAAATACATGTTCATGTGATTCTTACACAGAGTAAATTTATACTCATCTATCATACGGCTGTAGTCATACAGCCCACTACGACATAATTAATGTTAGGATAAACAATCCATAATTCTTTATTGGCAAAATTAATTTTTAATAAAATGGTATTCTATTTTGAAGTTGGATAAATTATTTCTTTATTTTTCAGTTGCTAACAAAAATGTTCCCAAATTTCATGATACACTCTCCACTCGAGAAAGGAAAAAAAGAGGGACAAAAAGTGCTGATTATTATAAATTTAAGTAAGTTTTTTTCTTATTCTTTAGTATATGGCAGACTTGATTATGAAAGTTATGTTTAGAAAGAGCGGATAGAATTTAATTTAAATTTTAACGTCCATTTATAATTAACGAAGAATTTTAGGAAGGTTTATCTATAAGTTACCACCCTTTTATAGCCAGGATAGGGCTGATGCATTTTCCTTTTTCTGAAGAAAATCCACATCTCCCAGTGGGAATCAAACCCATGACCTTAGGCACGGAGCGCATACACCTTTGAACTCATGGCCACGGGCCTCCAGAGAGAGGGTAGAAAATTCCAAAATATATTGTTTTACATTGCAGTTATGTGTATTACTATATTAATAATTCCTATCTCCTTATGACCTAATGACACAATAACGATGTGGTATATTGCAAAAAGGTAAATAATCTAAGGGGTTAGGTCCGCCTCTTGGTGGAGACCGTCATTACTGGCATTGACAGGAGTACTGAAGACGAGTGCTTTCGACGTAAGTACATCATTATCAAGCCACTGTTCAGGGATTCTGGTTTGTTATGCCAGTTTTTTTTATATAGGGGTGAAGTAAGTTGTTACGCCGGGAAGGGTCGTCAAGGTAATCCAGGACTCAGTAGTACATCAACGGTGGCTTGATAATGACATATTTACGTCAAAAACGCCTCAGTACTCCCGTACTGATGCCAGTGACGACGGTCTCCACCAACAGGTATGAGAATAGATTGTAAATGTCGACGTTTAATAAACCATAGGTCACAACAATATTTCCCAATCGAATTTGTATGTTTATATCCATACTGCAGTCTACTCTATACAAACGTGGTCTATTTGAAGAAATTTAATACAAAAAGCTTTCATAAGTTCATTTACTAGCAGAATCCAAACACTATTTTTTTTTCAGAATAGTTTGTGTGGAATAAGCTATAGCACTTACATTTTAGTGTTAACAGATTTTGAGCAGTGTTGGGCAAAAATTATTCAGAATAATGAATAATGTATTATTTTATTCACGAATGAAGAATAATTACTTTTATTCATTATTCTGTGAATGAAATTTATATTTTATTTACAAATTATTCGATTAATCATATTTTATTGAATAATGAAAGATATATTATTATGTCGATAGCCGGAAATATGTATATATATATATATATATATATATATATATATATATATATATATATATATATATATATATATGTGTGTGTGTATATATATATATATATATGTGTGTGTGTATATATATATATATATATATATATGTTTGAGGTGGATTTATTCAGTAAACCAACTGGACATAAAGAATAACGAATGATGAATAACGAATAATTCTGTGAATAATTCATGATGTACTCTGTGAATAAGATAATTTAGTGAATTATTCATCATTCACTAAAAATTTATTTGAATGATCATTAGAATAATAATTTATTCGAATAATGCCCAACACTGATTTTGGATACACTACACTTTTTACAGATACTTTAATTTCGGGATAGGGTGAAAGCATTTTCAATGTGATATCTTTAACTGTTTTGAGAAAAGTGGAGGAAACTACCATTTTAGTTTGTGTACTCCAAAACAAAAGTATGAATTGAAAAAATGTTTGTGCATTTGAAATTCATCCAAACTGTAGCCTGTTGAGAGAGATAGGCTTTTTTTTATTTGCCAATTCCCGCTTTTGACTGATAAGCCATTCAGCTTCGAGCCTCCCAATAACCATCAGTAATAGAAAGCTGGGGTCCAGCTCGGGACAGATGGTGATGTGGTCGCCATTTATGATACCATCGTGACAGAAAAGCAGTTTAGGTGCACCTGGGGATCGTCGTGGCCAGTCACCAGTCTAAAATTAGCCAGGGCAGGGGGTAGCATGACAGTAGGGGCAATGGGTGATGTGATAAAACAAAGGTTACCACTCCTTTGTTACAACTACCCTGAATGGATTAGTAGCCGGAAATACTGAAGCTATAACTAGGGTACGGTACATACAACTATCCTGTAGTAGTGGCCACCTTTCATGTGTCGACCTCTTCCCCTACATTGTTTATTTCCTCTGTTTCTATCAGTAAACTCCCATGTCAGTCACTGCTAGGCACATATCCATTCTTGAAGTAAGTTGAGCAATATTTCATTATCATCTGATGATAAAAGGATAGTTGAGAATAAATCTTTTAAGAGAGATTGGTTTGTGAGCTTGGTGGCAGAAAACCTGGTTTCATTGGTGAAATGCAAAATAACAAAAATTATTTTCGAGGAAAAAAAGCTTCTGAATACTTGTTAAGAATTGATTCTAACATAACATGGATCGAAGTACTCTCCAAATGTTGAAAATTCTCTAAAATATTAAAATAAAAATTAAGAAGAAAATCGATTTAAATGTATCTGTATACATTAATGTACTAGCACTATATATTTATGTAGTGACAGGGAACAAAACAATTAAATTAAAAGTCTTCAAAGTGCAATTTCTTTCATTATTTAGAAATGCAAAAACCCCGGTTTTTAATAAATTGACAGAGGATTGTTTGGTATCCCAAAACACATTTTTGGAATTTCCGGGAAAGAACGACAACTGTAGCATGTCTGTAATATCAATTACTAGTCACATATCTAGCACCTCGAGACCAAATATGAAACAGTTATTGGCCTACGAAACTGAGGAGACAAAATAAAAAACAACTGCTCAACTGCAAAGACTTGACTTGAATTATTTTTAAGTTAAATAACTTTGTGTAAAAAAAAAAAAACATTATATCATATGTGTGAAAAAAAAAATAAAGGTTTTTCTTTTTACCATTTATCCTACATGTTATTAATAATAAACATGTATAAATATATAACATTTAGAAATATGTACTCAATAAGTTTCCCTTCCTCCTTTATAGTTTTTGACACATCTGCGAAGTTAATCACTTCCTCTTTTTTATTTACGCCTAAATACACACAGCAAAAACCATCATTAAAATGCCCTGTAATGACTGGCAGGAATACTAGAAGTACGGTACAGTAAGATTAGGTAGCTCTAAAGTCGTGAAATGAGAACAGAAATATTGTGAGCGATACAAGGGGCTTTTAACTGTTGGACAAGTCAACATGGGGCCTGTCTTTCATTCATTGTACATAAGTAAACAATACATAGAACCCAGCCACTCTCGGCTGCTGGAGCAGTCAACGGTACAGAAAGGACTAAGGTTAAATTTATTCCATTCTGAAGTTTACCAATGTCTAACTAGAGTATATAATATCTAATACTACAGTGATACAATTTATTTTATTTTGTTTAGATACAGAAGGACACTTCCTCAGATGATAGAATACGAAGCTGCCTGTCGACCCGACGAGAAATGCTTTGTAGATGCAGTAGTAGGGCCGTCGAAATTGCCAAAAAGACACTTTTGTAATGTATGCGGATTCCCTGCTCCTTACAGTTGCATTACTTGTGGTACTAAATACTGCACTATAAATTGCCAAAAAACACATGCCGAGACAAAATGTCTTAAATGGATTGTTTAAGATAAACAAAATCAGCCGCATGAATTGATCTCTTATTTGATCCATTGAATTTGTTTTTTCCATGTATCTATGTTAGTTGATCTTCATTGATTCAGCTTGCTTTCTAATGGAATATGTACAATTGCTATTGTTACACAATTAATTGTACGTTGCCTAGAATTTGATCTTCTGGAATGACAAGGTTTTTATTGAGTTCTTGGTGTGGTTAGGTTCTAACTTCTTCTTCTCCTTCTCTCTCTCTCTCTCTCTCTCTCTCTCTCTCTCTATATATATATATATATATATATATATATATATATATATATATATATAATGACTTAGTTTCTTCGATTTTGTCTATTGGAGCCTTATCATTTCAAAAGATCAAACTATAATATATTTACATTTTGTTTTAGATTATTAAAAAAAAGGGCACCATAAATTTCAATACTATAATAATTTGTATACTTATATATAGTTTGTTGTTATTATGATAGGACATATTTATTTATATTTTGTACAAAAATACAACCTAGAATAAATTATTTACACAAGTTTTAGTTCTTCGTACTTCATGAACCTTCCCACCACGATAAAAGTCCTAGACCAGGTTCGTTGATGGTGGCCTAAAAGAAAGCAAAATAGTCTAATAAGTTAGGATTATATTCACAAAAAAAAATGCGATCAAAGTACAAAAAAATTAATTTCATTTAGAGCCATCTGCTCAAATTCAGGAACACAAATATGCTTTAGGTCCACCCGACAAACCTATGTAATGTACTGTATAACATACATTCTTCTTCTTCTTACATGGCCACCGTGCATGCACGGATGCCAGCATACACGTTTTTGTAACTTTTTTTTCCAGTTTAGTCATCGCTAAAGCATATTATACGCTAAAATAAAAAATAATAAAAAAAGCTCAACTTTATTTTATATATAGATAATAGCATAGTCAAGAATGCTTTAGTGTGTTCCTCCCTCCCTATTGAAGGGATTGGGAGGGGGGTAGCTTACCACACCGATCCGATGAAGCAACCTATAAGTGCGATGAGAAATGTTGACAGTTCATAATAAATTTCATGAAAAAAATAAGTATACATTTGTACATGTATTTACAGTAAAACCTTGATTACCTGGATCAACTGGGACCTGGGCCGATCCGAGTAAACGAAAATCTGGGTTATCCAGAGAATGAGGGAAAAACGAACATATATATCACTGAAATATTTTTAATGGAGTTTAGAAATTATTATCGACATACTTTCACCTCAAAACACATGTACTGTAATAGCCTATGTATTTGCACTGTACTCAATATAGCTACAAACCAGTCTAGTAAAAAAAGGCAGTGATCTTCTGCTGTCTGAGTTTAGCGTATCGCCTGCAAGTATCGCAATCTTTCACCCGCTTTAACATTAGAAGTTCATTTAACAATGTTTCGGCTTGACTCTCGAAATACACCATCAATTTCTCAATGTTTGCTACTGCTTCTGCGTGGGTCATAACCACCATAAACGAGCAAACGAAACAGCAAAATGATACTGTGCCCGAAAAATTGTAGCACTTTCAGTTTTCATGAGTATTTTGTTCACTTTTATGAGTATTTTGATGCGAGGAATTGCATTAAACCATCTACAATAACGGTTTTTGGCAAAAAAAGTTGCAACAACTGGAATTTTGGGTTCAGGTACTCCAAAATGACTGATTGAGTTGAACGTTTTTTTAAACTTTTAACATTCACCCAAACTAAAATACACAAATTTTGGTTATGTATGGAAGAGAGGGCAATAATAATTGCAATTCAAAACATACAACCAAAGTTCATAATGTAATTCATAATATACAACTTTGTTACTCATTCTCATTAAAAAAAAATACATCATAGCATAAAGTTTCAATTCAACACATACAACATTGGTGTTCAATCGTAATTCTACAGTCTACATTGGTGTTATCGTGGTGGTTCTAATTGTAATTCAATAAAATTACCGTAATAGAATAGGGAGTTTCTGTTTTGGGCTTCTCAACCACTTTATCAGCATCAGGACAGGGAGCAGGAGAACTTTCCACAAATGATTCTGCAGTAACTCTGAATTTTACTGGTTCACCTGGATCATAAATATTTATTTTCACATTTAAAAAAAAAAATGATACTACATTTTAAATTGAATATTTAAGGTTGTAAAAATTCAAATGATTTATCTGAGATGCACCCACATTTGCATAACCTACTGATGTTATTTAAAGTTATGCTCTTCCCAAGGGACATGATGAATGAAAGAAGCCGCATCATAAACACACACACACACACACATATATATATATGTGTGTGTGTAGGAAGTTGGTAACAGCTTTATGTAGTCCTCAAATATATTTTTATTTTCAAGCTACATAGGGTGCGGCAAGTTATTTAAAATTTGTTACAGAAACGTTTCGGCTAGAAGCCATTTTCAATCTATGTAAATGTGCAATATCTTCTATTTATTACAGTACAATCTTTTGATCTTTTTTTTTAACTGAACATGTGCTAGTTTAGGTTAATGTGCTTTTAGTCTGAATTAGGAGGACTCATATATTTTTTAAATATATAGCTAATAATATGTTTTGAGTCATCTTCTTTTATGGAGGACTGAATGTGCAAGACTTGTTTTTTTTTTTTTTTTGTTTTATTTTTTTAAGGTGCATCGACATCTCGGCCATTAGCACCTCTTAGTCTTGGTAAGTAAATTACCCCCAGACTGTGCAGTCTCGGCCTTGAGATTTGAACTGAACGTGTATGGCCACCCCAAGAATTCTATCTATCTAACTAGACCGACAGAAACTGTATTTTAGTAATAAACTTTTTACACATTGAGCAGGAATAGCATCCAGAATTTTTGTTCTTCATTCCTAAAACTTTGCCTACGACATAGCTGTAACAAATTATGGGAGGAGTTTGTCAACCAGAAAAATTGGTTTATTAGAAACTTCTAATAAGTTTATATTTTCTCTAAGGTGGTTTTATTTTAGTATATTTTTTAATGGCAATATTATTGCTTAACTCAAAGGCCATCATCATGAATAAAGACTACCTGATTATCACAAGCCACCTTAATTCATTTATTTACTAACCTTATTTTATAGTAAATAAATAATAATTTACACTAACATTAAAGAATTTGCTAATACCTTGATCCATAAATAAATCATGTTTATCTCCATTATTGTCATATTCCCATATCCAAACTTGCTCAGCTTCATCAAACCTTGAAGGATGCTGTAGATTTGATGAGGGAACAAAGATGTCATCAAAAAAACCAAGTGTTACTGAAAGTAACAATATCTAAAATTAATAAAAAAAAATTGGAAGATCTTAACTTACCCAGAAATTGCACAACTGGAAAATGAGATAGAAATTTTGCTAATTTTAAGGCTTATGGCATAATGTTTGAGGGTTAAACAAAACTTACTGTGAACACCCTCTCGATTACAATTTTTTATTTTTCCAACAATAATTTCTTCCACAAATGGCCTGAAGACAACAAATCTGAATTGTACTTTGGTATGAGCAGCTCCATCACCAGGAAATATATAGGAATCATCAACAGACAATAAATCAAATAATGCTATACAAAGCCCAACTTTTGCTACTACCTATAAACAAAACAATGTCAGATACCAATGATTATGCAGAGCCTGCTTTAACTTATATTATTATTCATGAGAAAGTAGGCTTACTTTATTTGAAAATTTTTCATTCAAAAACTGAATGATTGAAGAAGTTAGATCAATTCCGAATTGCGACGGATCAGTTCGTATTACATCTTTAAATTCTGCTAAAACAAACATTCTGCTAAACAAGCATAATAACGCTGTATATTTGAAAATAACTCGTGTTGCACTAGCGCTGTCAGATTACTGGAAGGTTCCTATATAGGTAACCATCGATTCTCATTATACATTTTAATATTCAATGTTGTTTAATACATTATTTGCTTAGACTAATTCTAAAACACTAATCTTTATTTCGCAGTTAACTGGAGATTATTGGAAAATAAAAAATGAAATTCGTCAACAAATAAAAAGTTTAATATGAATCAATACATGAATAATCGATATGAAATTACTTTCCAAACAAAGAAAGATAAAGCAAGGTTACTGTTGACAACAACAGCAATGATGGACAGCTAATTTAGTATATTACTTGAGTCCTAATTCTTTATTTCGTTTTGAAGGTTTTTTTTTTTTTTTTTAAAATGGAGATCACAGAATCAATCAGCCACGTTAGTATATTTTCCTTTGGATTGAAATATGTATATTTTAAATTTAAGCCGTGAGTGTTAAGGCCTGAGAACTTAATACTCTGTGCCAAAGGGTCGTGGGTCCGATTCCCACAAGGGGTGGTGGCTTTTGTTTAGAAAAAAAGAAAGCCCTATCCTGGCTAGAAAAGGTTGCTAACCTTTAGATAACTCATCCTAAAATTCTCAGTTACCCCTGGATTGACACCATGGGGTGAAAAATACCCCACACTTTGTTCAATGGCACTTTTCTTAATTTCTGTAAATCAGAGAGACTCCCTCTTTCTTCCTAAATAATTGTAAGTGCATTATCTGTTATGACCTAATATAAACAAAGCCATTTGTCTGCAAATCGCTGCATGAGAATGTCGCGAGTTGAGTATGGGTTATTTTTTACCCCAGGTTGTAGTATAACTTTTTCGATCATCTTATAAATCTTCACGGGTAGATCACTTTAATGTTACGGCTTTCCAAGTGACATGATTGCCTGAAAACTGCACAGAAACGATTTTCTCTTTGATTTTGGCTACCAACTGGCAAAAGCTCAGGTGGCAGTTAGTGCCTAACTGGAGAACATACCAAAACCATTGAAGATAATGATTCTTGTAGATTTGGGACATGAATATCTCGTTAAAAAGATCGATGTCTTTAATAAAAGGATCATATTGTCTATAGACTCGGGTGGGTCTTGTAGTGCTTGTGTTGTGGATCGGAGTATATTATAGGTTTCAAATTTTGTTTTGAATTTTCTGCAATCCTCTATGATGTGTTGGATTCTTTGTTCATTTGCTTACACTGTAAAGCTCCAATGTTCATATTTGCAGCATCTTTAGCTGCTCGGTCAGCTGCCTCATTTTTATATATATTTTAAATGTGTGTTTATATATATTTTAAAGCAGTCATTTGCAGTATCTAGTTGGTAATGAAGATATTTTTGAAATAATCTGAATAGCTGTATTCCTGCAGAATGTTCTAAGAAATGCATGTGCATGACAATAAAACCCTAGGAGCTCAACTTATGTGATAAAATAGTTTAACTTATGTGATGAATAGTTTAAATATATTTCTTTATATTTTTTAGGCCAATGATTTAACAGAAGAGCAGCATCGCATTTTAAGTAAATATTGGTCACCATTTTCCATTATTTATGATCCTTTAAAAGCTGGGAGCATTGATGGCACTGACAAAGAACCCCATGATAAAGCTATCGTTCGAGCTCAAAATTCTGAATATCGGCCAAATTATAAAGTCAAAGGAAAGCCTGAATGTACAATTTTTGTGTCAAGAATTGACTATGATACAAAAGAATCAACATTAAGAGAGGTATCCAAAAAGAATCAGTTTCTCATTATTTTATTTTGTAATGCTGTATAATGATTTTGTATTGTTAGCTGTAGTAGATGACGATGTTTTTATTTTAAAAATTCTTTAATGATAATGAATGAAAATGATTAGGATTATTTGACTGATTCACAAGCGTATCAAAAGAAGTATTGTAAGCTGGAGCCGAGACCACATTAATAGTGACATAAAAAATCAGGGGTTTCCTTCAAATTTTTTATTTGACCCTCCCAAAAAAATTTAACAAACTCTTTTTAAAGAAACATTTTTTGAGACCTAGTGAACAGCTTTCTAATGCATTTATTTCCAAAAATAAAATGGTAAGTTAAGTTTTTCCATATAAGGTTATGGGGAACAGGTTTTCTGTACAAGTTAAAAAAACTATTTTTCCCACTTTTAAAGATATCAACTTCAGATTCATTTTTAGTGCTTTGTTAGAAATTATATTTTGATGTAAATATCAATGAGGACGAATGAATTTATAGGTATTTATCAAATTGCATCCAGTTATTTTGCCAAAAAATGTTGAAAAACCAAAATTTTAAACCATTTTTAGTTTTTTTCTTAACAAGAAAAAGATTATCATGTTTTTGCAACATGTGATAATTTTTTTTGGATTTAAGGCATGTCAACCTTAACCCCGCGGAATAGCCAATGTGTCTCCAACATGAGCCTATATATATATATATATATATATATATATATATATATATATATATATATATATATACACACATATATATATATACACACATATATATATATATATTTATTTATTTATTTATTTATTTAAATGTTAACGTCCATTTATTTTAGGAGCATAATTTAGCTGTCCTGATAGTAACGTCAGAATATTAAAAATGCTGCTTGCTTAATGGGATAAAGGTTTCATCGAAGAAACTATTCTTAGATATTGGGAAACCCCTTGGGAACAAGAGTAGCTCGGGCACATCACTTTAAGACTTGACTGTGAAATTCACATGTGTACTAAAAGATTTTATCTTCTACTGTCAACATCCAAGGTTCAAATTCGGGGTCCAAGTCTGTCCCTAGGCTTACCTTTCCATTAATGGGTACCTGTGCATAGGGTGAAATCAGGCGCTTCAAATGTATAACTGACCACACTATCTCTGATGTTGCTTAACTTCGGTGATCAACGGGAATCGGAGCATTCAACGTGGCTATATTAAAGCTTAATATACGTTTTTTTGTGTGTGTGCCTATCTAATTGATTACTTATATAGTAACAATGATTTCAGCACTTTTCCAAATATGGCCGAATTGTGCATTGCCGATTGGTCGAAGACATTGTTACTGGAAGATCAAATGGTTATGGATTTATTGAATATGAAACCGAACGTGCTGCAGCAAGAGCCTACCGGAATGGCTACAAGACCTGGCTTGATGGTAGAGAACTCCTTGTGGATATGGAGTGTGAACGATTACTACCAGGCTGGATACCTAGAAGACTTGGTAACCTAATTTATATTATACACTATTTTTAACCACTCAGGTTGATATGAAAATAGAAAAATATATTTGGTTATAATTATATTAATATAAAGGCAAATTATCACTCTCTGACTCAAAGGAACTCGATGGCAATGATTCCATTGAGTAAGAAAAACTTTGTGTGGAGCTTCAATTCAGAGAGTATATGTTTTTCACCTTAAAAAATAGTACCAAGCATCCACAATATTTTTTATGGAATTTTAAATTCTTTGAAGCTAGTCTGAAGTTAATTTAGTTCAAGAGCTGGTAATACACAGTTCACAAGTTTCATGAAGTGTTTTATGCTTCTTGAAATTTTGCTATAATGCCTTTCTTGGGTAGATAAGAAGGTAGGTCTTTTGTAGACTTACCTTGGGACACCAGGTACTGCGTGCACCTAGGGGAAAGGTGCAAAACAATATGTCCCAAAAAAAGTGTTTTATTCAGAAGCCAACAATCTTTAATGTAAAATTAAGGCAATTTTACACTGTCTTCAATAAACACAATTGAAAATGATTACAAAAGGGCAGACACTTTTTGTGGGATTTAATTATCAGCAAACATGAAAATAAATGTTACTTATAAATGTTGGCCTATGATAGACTGCAATATACTACGTGCAAAACCTGTACATTTTATATTAATAATCAGTTAATATATATATATATATATATATATATATATATATATATATATATATATATATATATATATTTTAATGTTAATCATGAATTTGTTTATGATAACACTCAGCAGTCATTTTTTCAAATGTTCCATCAACTATGAGGTTGACTCATTATAAATGTATTTTATTATTGTACAATTCTATTATTTTAACTAACTAGAAATTTACAAAATAGTTATGAATTAAAGAAAACATTTTATTTAAATTCGACTCCAAAATAATAACTGAAATTGTACAGCTGTACAAGACCATGTAAGCAAGAGCCAATGAGAGCGCAAAAAACAACCACAACTGCCCCGATGATCGGTGCTCTTATGGTGACATGCACTTTTGTCATATTTAAAGAACTTCATTTTTTTTTTTTTTTTGGGCTCGAACTAGGGTTTCTTTTTAAAACAGAATTTTTTATTCATTTGTAGGGATTAGTGTGGAGAGAGTGCAATGGTGTGAGTTGGTCAATTCTTGAACCAAAAAGTCTGTCAGTCTATAAAAGCAATATTATCATTTTTATTTAAAATATTTATGTTGTAGATCTTTTGTAATATTTGTTTCTTTCATTTTCAGGTGGAGGATTCAATGGGAAGAAAGAATCCGGCCAGTTAAGATTTGGAGGAAGAGAAAGGCCATTTAAAAAACCGATTGGTTTACTTAGCTCAGATGAAATTTTATGTAGATTTGATGATAAATATGTGAAATGATAACATCTTTCAAAGAACACTCCTAGACTTCGGAAATTCAACAAACATTTCAAATCACTTTTATTTTAATTGTAATTTAGGAATCTTGTACATAAATTGTAAATTGTATAATTAAAGTTTTTATCACCATTCAAAATTGTATTAATTTCTAAAGCTCCTGGTCTCATTCGGGGGGGGGGGGGGATCCATATTGCCTGACTTTTGACTAAATATAATTGGATAAATATTGATTACTTCTCTATGTACTTTGAAGTGTATTGGCAGATGCTTATTATCACCTAAGCAGACGCCCAGCATCTGTACTGCCTTTCAATTGAAAACAGTACTCCGACAAAGACTCAGTGTGTATCTCCATGACAAAAGCCAGTCTCTCCGGCTGTCTGTTGATAGTACGCCTTGAGAAAATCCTCTCCATGTGTGGGCGAGGGTTTGGTGGAGGAAATCCTGGAGGTTTTTTCCTTGAGGATTTCCTGTAAGTCCTAGAAACATGCATAGAGCCTGTTTAGATTGCCTGCCCTGAAGTTTTTAAAAATCTATAACTACTCATTTATCTGCCTCAAACTCGTCTGGTTTTTGCAGTACAATAGTAGCTTTTATACACTACACATGATAGACTGCTATTGTTACTTTGAACCATCTCTTTTTATTTGTGAAAGCAACTATTGAGAGCTGAGGGAACTATTAGCTACCTCAAAATCCTGTCTGCTGTGCATCCAGGCCTGCAAACTTCAGATCCCCCCACACACCAATGTAGTTAGGAGCTCTGATATTCTCATAGGATAGGAGTATAGATCGCAAGGATAGTTATTAAAAATGAAATATTAATAAACTATAGACAGCATATTTTTAATAGTAGGAATTTTATTAGATTACTTGAATAAGTTACAATAGAACAACTTAATTACAAGATTGATCTAATTGACATTGATAAAAAAAAAGTAAGCAATAATAAAACATTCGATGGTTTGATAAACTAGATGGTTTTCTGAGCTTTTAAAAGGTTTAAATGTACTTCCTAATTTAAAATATATACAGTCCTTTGAAAAAACGTTTTTTTTTTATAATATGCTCTTATATAGCAGCATTTATTTACAGCAGTGAATTATTATATTTGTTATTGAAATATCCAATTATGTTTTTTCATCTATGCATATTATTAATATGCAAAAGGCTGCAATTGTAATCTGGGCACCCTAATATTGATGCATGAATCTTCTGTAAACCTGCAAACAGTTTTAACTTCTATTATTCTGAAGTTTATTTATAATAATTTCATTATTACTTGAATGGTATATATTTATTTTAAATGTGTTTTTATTTATTTATTTAGACAAAAACAGAAGAAAAACTGGATAGTAAATGTTATTAGTGGGAATGGTAATGAGGAAAAGGGAAAGAGGTTGGATATGTTAAACATAGGACAACGTTAAAATAGAAAAACATTACAAGTTTACGAAATCACTGGTAGAAGGCGAAGAAAGTCTGATTTGGAGGAACTGAGTCATTATAGTGTGTTTTATACAATTCTTATACCTGGTAATATTTGAGAAACATAGAATGAATATTTTCCTTTCAAAATTCTTTCTATTATTGCAGAATACAAATTTATTAACTCATTTTACTGATAAACAGGGGCAAGTTTGGCACAGTGGTGAACACTCGATTCATGTTCTGGAGTGTGAAACTCGAGCACGGCCTAAAGATTTTATTTTCTAGTGTTGTCTTTCGATGAGTTCCCATATCCTCCCTAGGCTTATTGGGCACAGCAAAGGGAAAATCACAAGGCTGGAGCATAGTACTGACCAGGCTATCTCCCTAGTATGCTGTATGTCAAGAATCAGATACCTCTGCTGAAAATTATGCATTTTTTGTAGAAAACGTATTAAGCTTTCTTTTGGTGGCTTTCCTTAACTACGGTTTCTGAATGTACTAAAGGTCCAAAATGTTTATATATGTCCATAAAATACTAGTTTTGCGATATTTCTGCTGCTCCAAAGGTAACCAATATTAATATAACTCAGTAAAAAACAAAACAAAACAAAATCAGTCTTGTAACAGGGCACAGAAGCGCAGATACTGTGGAGGTATCTGCTTTTTCACCATACAGCACACTAGGGAGATAGTGTTCTATGCTCTGGCCGCCTGATTTTCCCCATTGCAGATACCCATTAATTTTTTTAACAGTGTATCAACAATTGGGCTATTAATGCCGGACTATCTGTAGGTTGCCACTCTTTTATAATGCCAATAGCACCTGGTCGGTCACTCATTGAGGTACCGGTCATGCTCGACTTTGCTTAACATCGGTGATCAACAGGAACTGATGCAATCAACATGGCTATGGTCGTTGGCAGGTACTATTAATAAATTAATTAAAGGCTGGATGGGCCTAGAGATGTTTGGGACCCCGAATCCAACCCACAAACGAAGACACTAGAAGATAAAATCTTTCATGTGCTCGAGGTTCCAGCATATTAGTCGAGTGTTCTACCACTGAGCTATTCTCGCTCATAATACCCCTCCGTAAGCATGTAAAAAAAATGTTGATTCAATCTGTTGCCTTGGAGTACCCAAAAATAAAACTTTATTTTTTCCACTTTTCTCAAAAACTGGGATATCACCTTCAAAGTGGTTTTTATTCGATTCCACCATGTCAAAAACCTATAAGAAGCGTTCCTGGAATTCTATGCAAAATACATCTGTATCTATTACTGATAGGATTTTTTCTCACAAAGTGTGTTCTGCTGTGCGGATTCTACTGGTTAAATAACGATCATCAGTTGCAAAATTGTGGTAAGTTGATGTTGATCATTTGGAGGCCTAATAAATTTCCAGTGCTTGAAGTTTCATATTTGTTGCTTTCGTCCCAATTAAGGCAAAATATTAAGATATTCTATTCCAAATCACCAATCTCATCAATGTTTTTTTAAGATACAGAATGTGGTTAGTTTTTTATTTCTGAGTAGATTTTCAAGTGATACAAATATTACAAGAGTAAAACTACCTCGATCTTCTTCTTCCTCTTCTCCTCCCATCGGATCTATCTCTAGCCTCTTTCAAAGAACTATTAAATTGTATATGAAAAGGTTGTGATAATATATTTTCTTCATACGTGCAGTCCATGTAAACACTATTTAGTATTCCGACTAATCTTGTGGCACTTGGTATTCTACGAGGTGTAACAGACATTTTTAAAATGTATGATGTCATATTATCAATATAAGGCATTAACAATTTCAGCTTTGATGTCTCCAATTCAATTAACGTAGGCAGAAAATTACAGTTGAGAATACTTAAAATCCTGAAAAAATGTAATTGGTTTTGTAATATTTCAGTTTTAACATGATTAAGCAACAAAAAGAAAAATAAATATGTTTAATGTTATTAAATTTGTTTTTTGAAAGTGTGACAAGATCTGTTCTGTTATATAAACATTTAAAACTGTTACTCCCATTACTGACTTAAGCGGACCACACACTATCAGGTACACCTGGTCAGTATTTGTTTTTTTTGTTTTTTTTTTTTTGTAATACTTATGAAAATAGAGAGCCATTACATTCTCAATATGGCTGGTTACCTGGGCGAATGGATTGTTGATGTTTGAGTGGGCTGTACAGCATAGCCTAAAATTTCCTCGCAGAATGATTCTACATCAGTATACTTGTTAGAAGACACATAGAAATCAATTATCGTCAGAAGATTAACCAAACAAGGAAATAAAGTCTTCACAAACAAATAATTTTGCTCAAAGTCATCAGAAAATTCGACCTCTGGGTAGATGACATCTTTTAACTGAAAACAAAAAAAGAGATACATTTATACAAGTCCCTTTTCTTGAGAGAGTATACAGAGAAACTATTTCTCTATTTCGTCCCTATAGGGAAGGATTTTACTCTCTAAGTCCCCCTTTTCCTTATAACCTAATACTGATATATTTATTTTTTTCATTTCAATTAAATATTTCATTTGGAGGCTGGGTAGCTGTGAGCAATTAACACTCCGTTCCAAGGGTCGTGGGTTTGATTCCCATTAGGGGTGGTGGCTTTTCTTTGGGAAAAAGAAAAGGCATCAGCCCTATCCTGGCTAGAAAAGGGCGGTGGCCTATAGATAACCCGTCCAAAAATTCTGAGTTAATTATAATGGATGTTAAAACGTTTTTTTTTTTTTGTTTTTTTTTTTTTTTACAAATTTTTGTTACAACAATATTTTTGTTATGTTTTATGTATGTATATAATGTAATTTATTAAAATTTCTATGGTGCCCACTGTTTACACAAGACTGACCTTGTCGTTACATTTAATATAGATGATTTTAAAAATCAGGTGATCATTACAATATTGAACAAGAAAGCCTTTTCAAGATAATTATTTAAACAAAATATACCTGAGAAGAGAGAGTATGGAATTGTGTTATGCAGTGTGCATGGCTAAATGTAGTTGCATGAGTGTAAGAACAATGGAAGCAGAAATTTTCCAGCTGCTCAACAACACTGAATAAAGGAACGCCTGAAACAAAAATTTACATTAACGACAAACGAAAGAAAGATTTGTCTCTAAAGGGAATCATTTTGATCATGAAAATGTCATTTGGGAAATAAATAAAAACAGGTAGACCTAACGTACAGAAGTCTGATAAAAATAGGCAGCAAAACGAACCCCTTGTGACCTAATAATTGTGAGTTCTTGCTGTTTACTTTCTCCCTTAATGTCCAAAGTAAGGTAAACACTAAAATCATTTTTAGGTTTCTCGATAATGTAGATGTTACTTATCTTATTTGAGTAAATTAATGTTTGTAATAAATAAAATAAAAATAAAAGTGTATAATTTGTGCGTAAACCTTTTGGTGAGAATAGGCAATAGACATATTGTCTACAACAGGAGTCAGCTAATTTTGATGACTGATAGAGTATTAATTTTTGATGTGTTTAATAGGGTTCAAACCATAGGAGCAGAAGCATAACCTCTACTGTTAAAAGTAAAGGCAATTACTAGATGACTGCCATCCTTGCAATTTGTACACAGACAATTCTTTTACAGGCTTGCCGTTATTGGTAGTTACAAAAAAAAAATAGATGCACCGGACTATCAGAGAGAACAGGATTCATTGAAGAGAAAGAAGTGGTTTTATCCCTGTTTCATTTTGGATTAGATGGAGTGTGCCAAAATGCATCGCTACCTACTGAATAGAAAGAGTTTCTAAAGATTATACAGGGTGTCTCGCAACTAAATGACAATGCTCAAGAGGGTGAAACTAGACAAAAAATGTAGTTAAATCCTGTTAACTGCATGTTTCTATCTGTTCTTGTTCCAGAGCTGTGCTATTCTAAAAATTATTTAGAAAACAATTGTGTTTCTCGTAAAAAGGCTCCAATTATCTCTGAGTTTACACATTATTTTTCAACATTATCTTACTTTAAAAAAAAAAAAATCATTAAATTGGCTTTAAAGCTACAGCACTTTCAATGTTCACAAGTATCTTTTTCACACCGCAACAACTTTTCAAAAAGTTGATAAAAATTAAAAACGTATAGTTAGCTAAAAATTTTCGAGAATCACTACTGTACCAAAAAATATTCTGCAAACTGCAAATTTTACAAAAGTTGTAATTACTTTTCCAACGATATTCCCAGAACTGAGATTCTTACGTCTATTTGCTTTAAAGCAAATTTAATGCTTATTAAAAAATATATAAATTCGTTTAGAGCCTTCTGCTCAAATTCAGGAACATAAATATGCTTTAGCTCCGCCCGACAAAGCTATGTAAAAGAAGACTGTATAACATAGTCTTCTTTTTCGTACATGGCCACCCCGCCAGCGGACACTTTTTTGAGACAATTTTGTGTAACGTTTCTTTTTTCGGTTTAGTCATCGCTAAAGCATATTTATGTTAAAAGTAAGATAACGTTGAAAAATAAAGTGTAAAAGCAGAAACAATTGGAGCTTTTCCACAAAAACACGTTTTTTTCTAAATAACTATTAGAACAGCATAGCTCTGGAACAAAAACAGATAGAAACATGCGGTTTGCAGGGTTTAACTAAATGTTTGGTCTCGTTTCACCCTCTTGAGTAATGCCATTTATTTACGAGACACACTGTAGCTTTCGTAGTAGCATTATGCAGGAGTACCTTTTCAAGTGTGGAGAGACTCCTTAAAAAAAAAATTCCCAGGTAATAAACATAACAGAAAAGAAAAATAAAGCGAAGAAGGACACATCAGAAACATATCAGCATATGAGCTGTGAACAAGGGCTTGCATGGAACGTACAAGAAAAATGTGCAAAAATTGATGCTAGATGAATTTGTTTGACTAAAATCAGAACTTACATACATTAAGCGTCACCTATAACTTATAGGCTATAAGTGACACCCCTGTAAAATAATCAAACAAATAATTTCTTTATGTATTCAATTTTTTGTAAGCTATTTGTGCTTTAATAAGTACGAAGGAGGTGCCCATGACAAAGGCAGTCGAGGCACCCAAATAAAAAAAAAAAAAAAAGTACGAAATATACCAGAAGATCTAAAATACCTATGAGGGACCTTATGGAGGGAACATTTCCTGCCAAAATCAATTTCTGGTCATGTGACAGATCTTCTTCTGGTCATGTGACAGAGTCTTTGAACTTTTGCGTCACCATGATGCAAAATGTGGAGGCCCCCAGACATATTTTCATGTCAATAAAAATAATGATTTACTTTGGCATATTCATTGTGATGTACAAGTTTTGCCAAGTACGTAGTCAAAGTTCAAGTGTAATTCTTTAACAATATTTGTTAAATGATCTTGCAAATTTTAAATTTCGTTAGTATGTAATAATACTTTGTATGACCCAGGCCCAAGCAATAAATGAAAATTTCTGTCAAGCAAGTAAAGCGTAAACTCCTTCACCAAAATGTGCGTAAGCACATTCTTCACCAAGGTAACCACAAGACTAAATATGAAAAAGTTGATTATTTTCAAAGCATCTTCAAAGGAACAAAATATTAACTATTCCTACTCTAAGCTTCTGAAATAATACTAGAGATAAGAACGGAACAGCGTTAAGATAACGCAGTTCCTTGGAGACGCATTTTTTCCCTCAAATTACTGTTGCTACTCAGAAATTAATAATTTGGTTCCAGACTAATTTGGCTTGTATTCATAACCTGCCTCTTTCATTAGCCCTGGTTATTATATAGGCAGTATATTTGCAAGAAACAAAAATTACAGACGCTGCAGGGACGTTTACATAATTTTCCAGACGAGGAGGCGTTTCACTCCAAATAGGCCGATTTTCTTATTCAGCCATTCGTTTGTCCTGAGAATGTTGAATTTCGGGGTTCAACACTGACCTCACTATCTCCTTTGCAGCAAGATAGTGATCTAGTGAATGGAGTTTACTTCACCTTGCCCTACAATTATTTATTTTTGGCGTTTCCTGCGGCCTCGTGTTTATCTTATTGTAGAAGACTACATGAATGATATATATTTTTTTTTTTTTTGTTGAATAGTCGATTGATTACTGGGGCTGTCATTGGCCCTACTGAGATAAGAGGGTTGTTATACAATTTAACAAAATGAATGGGAAGATCTACATCAGTCAATTTTGGAGTTAAACCTCTTAATGGCGTAGATTCAATCAGACAAATATATATATATATATATATATATATATATATATATATATATATATATATATATATATACCGGCCGCCTACTTTACCACTTCATATGTACCTATTAAATAAATTAAAGGGTGAGGCCCCGAATCCAATCCTCGAACGTCGCAGTAGAAGATCAAATCTGTAGTGCGCGCTTGAGTTTTGAGCTAATTTTGCCCCATATATATATATCAAATATATCAAATCTCAAGCGCGCACTAAAGATTTGATCTTCTACTGCGACGTTCGAGGATTGGATTCGGGGCCTCACCCTTTAATTTATTTAATAGGTACATATGAAGTGGTAAAGTAGGCGGCCGGAGCATAGTACTGCCCACACTATCTCCCTAGTATGCCATATGGTCAAGAAACGGATACCTCTACAGTATCTGCTCCTCCAGGCCCTCAAGGTCGGTTACATAACTGAAAAAAACTATACAAAAATTTGAATGACAGTCCTTTTCGTAACCTATGGGTTAAGAAACTTGACATTCCTACCGTTTGTTATTATGTGCAATCGACGTTTTCCGTCGGAAATCCGTTTTTCATTTGCCTCATTATCAAGGTAGTAACTGATATCTTACTCCTATTTCATGAAAGGAAAGTTCTCCCGCCCAAATGTATGTTTGTAATTGATCCTTACAAAAGTTTAAATGTAAAAACAACCAAGAACTTACCTCTCTTAGTACTGTAGTATTTGGTATTAAATGTAAAAACAACCAGGAACTTACCTCTCTTAGTACTGTAGTATTTGGTATTTGCAAGATCATTTTCAAGATATTTGCCAAGTTTCTTCCATACGGATTTCACAAGTAGTATAAAGTCGTCCACTTTCTTAGAGTTTTGGTACGGATTCGAATTCGATGGGAGATTTCCGCACACCTTTTCCAGTTTATCGTTCAACTCAACAAGCACTTGCTTGTATTGATTTTGCAAGGATTTGTAGCTTATTTGCTTCTTCAGGAGGACTTCCATGTCTTGAAAAAGTGATTGAAGCTGAAAATTTTAAAAATAGATTTAATAAAAAATCATGAAACAGAAAGCTGTAAATTATAACTCTGGTCTTCGCCATACTCCCATGATTATCCTAGTAAACATTTTTAAATCAGGCGAACAAGATGCTTAAAAAACAGTGATGATATTTTTCTTTTTTTAAATTTTTTTTCAATTAATTTATCGATCGTCGGAGCAAACAATTAACTTTTTAATCGTCAGATACAATTAAGTTTCATCGCGGTTAATTCCGTTAATTGACATTTGCAATTAATTTAATCACGATTTAAAATGTTAATTTCGTAGTTAATAATAAGGGACGTTGAAATTTAAATAAAATAAAATTTGAATTGCAATTGATTTATTCAGTATGAATGTGTTAATTGTAATTAAATTTGTTTCATTATAACAATTAACAAATTATTCCTGTAATGAAACAACATTCACTCCATGATTTTTTTTTTTTTTTTTTTTTTTTTTTTTTTTTTTTTTTTTTTTTTTGCGAAGAAACATTACACAGAAGTTTAACAAAAATGCCACCCCAAACTTCCGGTCCACTTCCAGTACGCTATTGGTACTCTTCCGGACCTATTCTAGTCCACCTCCGTCATATCTAGACGTTTCTAGGCCATTTCACGTTAGCTCAGGGCCACTTACAGGGTTATTTCCGCCACTCACGGAACATTTCTGGCTCCCTTCCCGTACACTCTGGCCGCTTCAAGATCTGGGTTACTTCCGGACACATTAGGTTCACTTCCTGCCCCCGTCGTCCCTTCAGTGCCTTCGTCGGGTATCCGGATCAACCTGGATTATTTTCAACACTTTCTATACTTCTGGGCCCTCATAATTATTACTGGGAAACTCTATAAAGACACGGGAGACTTCCAACATGGGCGTATATAGAAAATAATTTCGGGAGGGGCTGAGAAAATTTCGGAGGGGGGGCTGCGACCATTTCCGGGGTATGGAATACTAAAAATTTAGAACTTGGAATACTCTTAAGCAACTAAAACGCTATTACACGTAAAATAAAATATTTTTTTGAACTAAGTGAGCTTATTTAATTTATTTTTAAGGGTTTTACGACAAATTTTTACCATCGAATCAAAATTTCGGGGGGCTGCGGTCCCCTCAGCTCCCCCCCCCCTTATATACGCCCATGACTTCCAAATCAACCTGGTTCACTTCAGGCCTCTTTACTTTACTTCTGGGGCACTACATTCCTCCCTGTGCAAATCTAGAAGGATCTGGGCCACTTCCGGTCTCTCATAATTACTTGTGGGAAACTATTTCTTCGCTGGGCCACTACTGGGGGGGGGGGTCTGGGTAATTTCTGGTCACTTCTGTTTACATCCGGTCTCTTAAAATTAGTTTATGGGCGCTATATTCATCCCCCTACCACTTCTGCATCAATCGGGGAAACTTCCTGTCTATAATAATTACTTCTGGCTCCTATATTCATCACTGGTC
This sequence comes from Gonocerus acuteangulatus, assembly GCA_946811695.1. Taxonomy (NCBI): domain Eukaryota; kingdom Metazoa; phylum Arthropoda; class Insecta; order Hemiptera; family Coreidae; genus Gonocerus; species Gonocerus acuteangulatus. The sequence goes on along the minus strand of OX328128.1, from coordinate 34,091,450 downwards.
CACTTCGAGCAACTCTGGCCTACTTTTTGGTCACTTCTGGCTCTCTTCCCTACTCTGTGCATAAATTAAACCAGAAGTGTAAAGCAAGTGATGAGAAAAGAGTTATCTAGTGCAAATTTATTTTACATTTTTTTAATATCCGGAAGTTAATTATAGAAACAAATAACAATCGTAATCTTAATTGCGAGATTTAAATTACATTTGATCAATTGTTAATTGAGAGAATTCGCAATTACAATTAATCCATTGTAAAATGTGACATTCCACGATTACGATTAATCTATTGTTAATCGCAGGAGTTCGCAATCACAATTAAATTTATAATCTTAATTATAGATTAGTACAATGAAATTATTCATTGTTTATCGTTAATAGTCTCTACAATAAAGTTTTGCCCAAGTTTGTTAACTTTTTTTCTTTTTACGGCGCATCTAGAGGTTGCCTCCCTTCCTAAACATCCAGCAGGGAATTTTTTCAACGGGCTCTGAACTGAACCTTCACAACTTGCACGAGGCGGGACTCGAACCCGCATGAGAATCCAAGGGTTTAGCCACTAGTCCACTAGGTATCCTATACTTGTCAACGATTTTTGAACCTGGGTTTCTACAGGTTAACAAACGTTTCTAGCCAAGAAAAAACTGATGCATTTCTTTTTTTCTAAAAAAATTCACCATCCCTAGTGGGAATCGAACCCACGGCAAGGAGTGCACACGCCTCACCCCTCACGGCCACTGGGCCACCTCGTAAAAAGAAAGCGTTTGCTTCAACCCTCATATGGCTCCAACGTTTCATAACATATGCTTATACCTAAATATTTTATGAATATATTTACTTAAAATTTTGACTTACTTCATTACTGAGCCTCGAAACAATATCACAGCACGTAGTAAGGGAATGATAATAAATATTAAAAGACATTGATGCTGTTGTTTAATATACCTAATTCTACAAAAACAACCATGGACAAACGTCAAAGCACTTTACTTGAAATAAGCTTGTGTTTCACCGCCACAAAAACATATGTAAATTCTTTCACATGAAGTTTAAAAGGTTTAGTTTAATTATATTATTTTTAAAATGCTTTTGAAATTCCAAAAACAAGTTTTTTTCTCTATTTTATTATAAATCAAGGCGCCCAAAATTGAGGTATGCAATCAAAAAAGAAATTACAGGATAACCGACGGATCAGGATGTGCAATTTGATAAGATAGGATTTGATAAGCAGTGTTCGGAAGCCCTTTGGCGGTCTTAACTACACTCTCTGACGAAATAAGGACTTCTTAATAATTAAATTTTGAGATTAATGGTATGTTAAACTATAATGGTTCGGAATTATATTTCTATTGTGAAACATAAACTTGTAGTAACTGAAATTGTCCTTTATAAGAGCTGGTTTTATTTCAAAAATATTTCTATGTGCCTTTTGAATAAACTTATAACCTCTCTCCTATCTTTCTCATCCTTTCCTGCCCACCGCACCCCCACCGTCGCTCCGCATTCACTAATTTCTTCATTTTACTATTTAGTTTTACTTTATTTTTCTTACAAGGGAATTCTTCCTAAAAACGGAAGGCATTAAGCAATTAACTCGATCAATTTTTCTTTGGATTCTTTCTTCCATAGATTCTCAATCTTTCCGAGAAGGCTGTTCACGTTTTTCCGTCCATTTTATTTATTTATTTAAATTTTAACGTCCATTTATTATTAACTAAGAATTTTAGGTCGGGTTATCTACAGGTTACCACCCATTTCTAGCCAGGATAGGTGTGATGCCTTTTCTTTTTTCGAAAGAAAAGCCACCACCCCTAGTGGGAATCGAACCCACGACCTTTGGCACGGAGTGTTAAGAGCTCACGCCTTAACCCTCACGGCTACCGGGTCTCCTTTTTCCGTCCAATTTGATCTGAACTGTTTTTCTCTCTCTCTAAAGAATCTTCCCATTTGTCTACTTTGTTTCTAAAGATGTATTTTTCTAAAATATGTCTGATCTGAAATTTATAAAATATCGGTTCTAAAATATCCCTTAAGCCCATAAAAAAGGTTGTAAAAAAAAAAAAAAAAGTTACAAGGTAGTCTGTTTAGTTCCGGTTTTCTATTGAGTCTCAGTGTTTCCCTTGCTTAGATGTCTGCTGATTTCATGACATCTAATCAAGGGAAACAGTTGTAGGTGCCGAATTTTAGTCCGTCTTGGCATTGATTTTTTTTTTTTTTTTAATGCTGTCTTGTCTTTTTGGAGGCGATTTTGCGGAGATTTTTTTTCAAGGCCTGTAGGTTCGATGAATTCTTCGAGATATTTCAAGCATAGATATATTAATATTATTAATAGATATTACTAATGTCTTTGGTTAGCGAACTGCTGATTCAATTTTAGTAGCTTCTCGAAACCTCTAGGGAGGCCCGGTGGCCGTGAGCTTTAAGGTATATGCACACTTAAGGTCGTGGGTTCGATTAACATTAGGGGCGATGGCTTTTCTTTCCAGTTTGGTTGACATTGAAATAAATAAATATTTTATCTAAAGAATAGTTGTACTCATCCATTCTCTGTGGTAATGAAAATGCTCTCTTTTGGCGAATGTCTTATTCAATCTACAATTTATTTAAGAGTAATCATTATAGTTAATAATAAATGGACGTTAAAATTTAAATAAATTTATTTAATTTTTTACACGCAATGCATTTTTGTTTTTTCTAGATCGGATTACTATTTTCATCCTAATGACTTAGAAAATATCCATGACGATCATCGCAGGATCACATAATGGATTGGCGGCCATGAGAGTAAGCGAAATTATATTTCAAATAAAATATGAAATCTCCAACATATCCTGAGAACGGTAATTCTTTTAGCGGGTTTCCGCCATCACTCTATAATGAGGAAACCCGATTGTGACGTCAACCCGATGTTTGAAGTAATGACGAGATATCTCGACTTTTCGCCCACCATAGTTCACGAAAGACAAGGGTCGTTAGACACTCACAAACACACACACACACACATATACATTTATATATATATATATATATATATATATATATATATATATATATATATATATATATATATATATTTGCTTATGTATACATGTACATGATGATCCAAAATGAATATCGTGGTTTTAACGCTTTATAATATTGATTAAATTAAACTTACAATGTTGTAAATGACACACAAAATTAAAGAGCAACTAAAACAGTCGCGTTTGTTCTCATGTAGCTATTAAATAAATTATATTATATTTTACGATTTAAGGTAGCAGAAAGAAGAAATACCGAGCAGGATTCATGGAAGGTTAGCCAGCAGGATTTTAGAGAGAAGAGTAAGTTTCGGATTAGTGAAGAAGACTGCAGAAGGGTTATTAAGGTGAATTTTCAACACAATGTTTTCTATAGTTTATTTATATGCGTTTTTGAGTTTATGATTATCCTTTAAGCCATGTTTGAGAAATTTTCAAAAGATTTTTTTTTGGTGAATGAACTGATACTAACTTTCCATCTTGTATTTTTCTGTAGAACGTTTGAATGGAAATTCTATCAAAACGCGCTCTTCTATATCATAATGAGGATTCATTTTTGCTACAGTCCATTCAGATGGACGGAAAAGTTCAATTGCGCTTGCTAGAACATCTGAGAGACCTATTTCGTTTCCATCTCCCTACTCCATGCGCTATTTGCAAAGTCGGTTAATGAACTGCACTTTTTGAGAAACACTATAAATCGTCTTGTTTAGGAGCAGGGGAGGCTTTAACAGGTCAGGCAAGGAAGATAGTGTTTTAATCTTCATGAATAATTAGCTAAGCCTGAAGACTTAATTTAAACTAAAAGGTTGCCACTTTCTCAAGGGAAGATTATCCAAGTCTGAAACCCCTAGGGAAATGGCCGATTGGAAAGATAGGTTTTAGAAAATGGTATTTTTAGGATGGACCATATATATATATATATATATATATATATATATATATATATATATAAGGAATAAGTTGGTTAGAGGGAAAATTAGTTAAGTGCACTATGATTATATCCTAAGACTTACGGATGGTGCAAAGAAGTCACTAACTCATAGCCTTGATCGTTTCCGACTTATAATGATGTGGGTTTCTTGGCATTTTGTAAAATAGCGCATTTTCTCTGTTAAAGAGCTGCACTTAAAAGTTGAAGTTATTCCCTGTGACCATGGGATTGTAGAAAAACGATATCGGATCGGGAGAATGGGATTGTAGACTTACCACATTTAAAACCTTGTAATCCATTCCTTTCTTTAGTATTCAGAAGGCTATAGCGACGAGTCGTTATTGTGGAAGACGAATGGCTATTCGGAAGTACCAAAGGAGAGGCCTAATGCCAGAATACAGGAGGTTGAAAAGAAATCTTCATTCGTTCCTCAGGATGTTACTTTCCAAGTTAAAGAAACACAAACGAGAGGGAGGCGGGAAGAGAAAGGCCTCCAAATATCTATGGGTATGTTATATATGTATATAAGCTTGAATTTCCAGTCTCTTAATTCGACTTTTGGACGTTTTTTTTAAATCAGGGCTTCACTTGGCGATTGTATTCACCTCTATACTGGTTAGAAAATAAAGAAAGAGAACAGACCAAAGAGGTCCGCGATGTATATTTTATTGAAGGAAAAGAAAAAAAATGAAGATTACCTCATTGGGCTTATTATTATGGGAATTGTAATTTTTTCGAATCTTACACCTGTTAATCCTAAAATGCAAGTTAATAACTACTTAAATATTTAAACATCTTAAAAACATTAACTTATGCTTCATAATTTAATTTTCAAAACTTACTGTACTTATCATATTAACATACTTTCTGTTTTTTGCCATCTCATTGTTTCTATTTGGTTTTTTTATGTTCTTATTTCTTCCCCTAAGTTGTGTTATTTTGTTTTAACGGTAATATTTTTTTATATAAACGTATTGAGCAAGTAGCCAAAGTTACTATGCACAAATGAAATAATGACTTCTTCACGTACACAGGAAGACACGTGAACAAAGCGCCACCTATCCTTGCCCAGTGTTCAGCCCAAACAGACAGACCTGCTCTGTACACCATCGTAAAGGAGAAGTTGAGGATATACAGAGCACCCATCATGTTCTACCTCACTGCTGTCCTGGTTTCCTTCTTCAGTGTCTACGTCAGCTTCGTTCTCGTGAAGGCCTTCAAAGGACCTCCACCGATTCAAGCTATGCCGCCACGTCCAGGCTTCTGGAGGAAGTTAGGCAACGTTTTAGGAACCTTCATGCACACCTGCCGACATTGTCCTATGCATAGGTGACAGGCATTTCTGTTTTAAAAAATAAAAAAATTTTTTGTTATAAAAATTGAATAGTTTTTTAAATTTCATATCATGCAGTATTGTTAGCTCATTTTGAAGGTATATTAATCAATCCTACATACTAGATACCTTAAATTAACCGTATAAAAAATGTATACATACTAATAAAGCATTAGAAAGTAATGATAAAAGTTTCTCTTGAAAATAAGTGGAGTGGTAGTGTATAAAATATACAAACCTATTCTATTACACACTTTTTTTCTTTTTTTTTCTTTTTTTTTTTTTTTTTTTTTTTTTTTACAACAGGGTATTGCCCGAATATCCTTGGAAACCTCAAGAATAAAATACCAAAGACCTTCTTGATACTTTGTGTTCTTGATATTTATAGTGTGTGGCATTGGACTATAACTAATAAGAACAAACTCAAAACAAATGAGAAAATATTATTTCGAAAACAGCTAAAGTGGAATATGTTTTTTTTTTTTTTGTGAATACGTTATCGCTATGAATATGTTTTATTTTTGTATTAATTATTAAAACTGCTAATATGTATAATGTTTATTTTAGCCGGTCCTTTGTGCAGAAATTTGATTAGATTAGGCACCTTAAGCGTGACGGAAGTTTTAAGCATATTTTCCATTCTTAATAAGCTGTTTGGGGCTTCTCTGCTGATAATAACACCACGAGGCGCTAATGACCTAGAAGTAGATGCGCCGTAAAAAAAAAAAAAAAAAAAAAAAAAAAAAAAAAAAAATAACACCACGAAATTGGGGGGATTCTGAAGCAGGGGAAATTATACAATTCAAAGTGGATTATTACGCAACAATAAAAAACTCTGGAAAATTAGTGTCATCTTTGGTACATCGTTGTAATAACTTGGTGTTCTCTATGCTGAAGCCGATGACCCTGATAAGGGCTATCAGCTAAGATTTCGTTGGGTTTTGTTGCCGGTATAAAAAAATAGTTACACGGCATAATTTATAATTTGTTTTACTGTCTCTCTCTCTTAACACATCCACTGTTAGATTATGAGAAACTTATCATTTTTAATTTCTTTTTGAGGTTTGTTGGAAATTCATTATTCGATAGGTGTAAATTTTAGGAACAAAGAAATAAATACATTAGAAGATATTGTATATAAATATACAAATGTAATTTGTGTTCTTTTGTTACATTTTAGGATCAATCACAGATAAAATGTTAGTACTTGGAGCTGGTTTAGGAGGACTGTCTGCTGCACATTATTTGTTGAAAAGTGGATTTTCCGATGTTAAGCTGATAGAAGCTTCACTATGTGTTGGAGGATGGATTCAGTCACACAAGGATAGTGCTGGTTTATTGTTCGAAAAAGGTCCCCGGACTGTCAGAGTGGTTGGTCCCCAAGGTATCAACACGCTGTCACTTATTGAGGAATTAGGAATAGCAGATAAAGTGAAACCAATACTAAAAAGTCACCCCTCTGCTAAAAATAGGCTAATATATGTTAACAAGCAATTATGCCTTCTGCCAAGTAGCCCTCGCAGTTTATTTAAAACTATTCCTCCATTTTCTAAACCTTTACTATTTGCTCTTATTCGTGACTTTTTTAAACCCAAGAAAACTTGTGATGACGACACTCTGTATAATTTTATTGAGAGGAGATTCGGACTTGAAGTGGCAGATTATTTAATTAGTTCTATGGTTTGTGGAATATGTGCTGGGGACGCTAAAGAAATTAGTGTTAAGTTCTTAGCTTCTAGCTTGTTCGAATACGAACAGAAGTATGGGTCAGCATTGAAGGGATTAGCTTATGACATGCTTAAGCCTAAAAAGCAAAATAAGGAAAAAAGCCCTTCTGGAAACTTAGCAAAGAGAGCTGCAGAAGAAAAATGGAGTGTTTATGGCCTCGAAGGTGGCTTGGATGTTTTACCAGATGAATTAAAGTCTTCCATTTTAAAAAGAGGTGCAAAAATTCTAAATGGTAAAAAAATAACAAATCTCTCCTTTAAAGACGGAACTGTAAGATGCTCTACAGGAAACGAGGAACTAGTGAGTAATCATGCTATATCATCTTTACCAGCATATGCTTTGTCACCTTTGCTTTCGAAGGAACACCCAAAACTTTCGGATTTACTTTCTAAAATCCCATTTGTCTCAGTTTGTGTTGTGAATTTAGCTTATAAAGGTACTAACATATTAAGCCATAATGCATTTGGCTTCTTGATTCCTCCCTCCCAAAAACTTCCAATTTTAGGTGTAATTTTTGATACCTGTAATTTTCCTCAAGGTGATTGGACTGTTTTGACAGTAATGATGGGTGGAAGATGGTTTGATAAATATATAGGCGACAACAAATCAGAAGAAGAGATTATGAAAATAGTAAATGAACAGATGAAATCTATATTAGGTATTCAAAATCAACCAGATAAATATCACTTATCAATTCTAAGAAACTGCATCCCCCAGTATGTAGTAGGCCATCATGAGAATGTAAACAAAATTTCTTCTTATATCCAAGATCATAAACTTCCCTTAACTGTAATTGGTTCATCTTATACTGGAGTCGGTGTAAATGATGTCATTATGTCTGCTAAGAAAGGTGTGGAACGGTTAAAAGAAACATGTTGAAATTTAATTTTATCACATTATGATTTATTCTTGAGCAGGAACTTGAGATTTTATTTAATGTTTAAGGTGTATCGTGAAGCACACTATAACAGATTCTAATTTAAAAACTGCATTTTTTTTTTTTTGCTACCTCAACTTTACATTTTCTCTACTTTTGTTTACAAGGTTTCGACTGTAGTCATTATTGTTAGCTTCTGCAGTCCCATTTGTGAGTATGGGAATTGTTTTAATTTTCATGGCAATTAGAAGTCCCTTTTTTAATCTCCATTTTAAAATTTGGGTTGCATACGTACCACAAAATCAATTGGTCACATTCGTGTACTGTTTCATTGGGGGGGGGGGGGATTAAGAACTATAATGCCAGAACAAAATTTCTTTTAAATTTATTTATGTTTTTATGAGTATCCGCAACTAAGATGATTCGCTCAATACAGCTATAATGATATCATCCAGCATGACATTCATCATACAGTTATACATATGTATATCATTCTCTCAATACAGTTATACAAATTTCTATTATAATAAATACATTATTTCTGTACCTTGGGAGCAGAATCAAACAATATTTGAACAAGTTATTTTTATTTTTTATTCTCTTTAGGGAATATCATTATTAAGTGCTTCAGAAAAAAATACAGGTTGATATTCAATGAATGCCGATTCATCATTAAATTTCATAATAAATAAATAAATCCTTGATTTGTATTATTTACTAAATTCAGGTGGGCCGCACATGTCAAAATAAAAGAACAAATTATTCAAAATATGTTATCATACATTGTTGAAAATATTTTATTCCTTACAATTAATTTGACATATTTTTTTGTGTTTTACTTGAGATTTTTTTTTAATATCAATGGATAATTTAGTCAACACACTTTTTTGTTTCAACCGACTATAGTCCAAATGTCTAAAATAATATAGACAGGAGAGTGCGTGCACCAAAAAGTGGAAACGGAAGAGGGATGTCCGTAATGTGTTAAGTCCTCAACAGACCCCCTGCCTATAACTACAATCCATTGGGCTTATCAAGATAAGGACATCCCCATGAGCCCCAGGGGTTTTGAAATTCCGTGGGGCTCACGAGACCATTCTTGGAAACAAGGACCTACTATGCACAGCTTCCACCCTGAATTCGAGTGCTATGAGTCACGCTCAGTTTAGAATCTCACCACGTTCTGCACGCTCAACTGCAGTGGTTCCACTACGCAGCAACAGGCGAACCACGATGTGCCCCCTGCCACCAACACTACCCTTAGTACCATTTTTGAGCACCCACTAGGAATGATCACTCGCCCGGAGGTTAAAAACCCCCTACAGCTTCCTTCCTACGGAGAAACAGGCAGGGACATGCCTGAACTCCCAAGGAGAGCAGGTAAATAATATAGAGTTAGAAACATCAATTTGGCCACAAAAGGTCTTCAATAGGGCAGCAGGTTGGGCAAGCCTGCTATATGTAGATAATATTATGTTTCCCGGAGCGTAGAAAATGGACTGGTAAATGATAAGTTAGATGCGAGATGAAGAAGCACAATGTCCATACTAGTTAATAGTAAATGCGATAGCAAAAGGTTAATATGGTTGTGCCTTTAACCATAATGTGTAGAACAAGCAGGGAAAATATTAAGTTCAGATAGCTAATAAAAATTTTGTTCACAATATGATTTTAACCTCAAGAGAAAAAAATGTATTCTCAAGCTTCTAATTTATTACACTAATGAATAAATGTCTATTGTAATTGGAAGTTGTTCACAAATTATCAATGAATTGTTCCCTTTACATGCTTGGAGGTATTTAGGGCAAAATACTTGTTTATAAAGTGCTAGAAGAGTTATTAAGAGCCTTCTACATTTTTTTAATAAAATGTGTTGTGAATTATGTTGAATGTTTTTTTTTTTTAATTCCTTAGTTAATAACTAAGTTGGCATTTTTTTCTTAATTTGTTTTTACATTCCTTGACACATTTGATAGCACAAGAATCATTTATTCTTGATTAATAGAAGACACTATCCCAAAAACTAAATGTGCTTTTTTTTTTTTTTTATCTTAAAAGGGATACATTTTTTTTCATTAATACTAACTTTCAGATTAAATTTATATAAAGGACTGATTTATTGTAAAGATTATAATCTTAAATAGTTTCTTTCTTGGCATTTTCATGAAATTTCTTGGTGTAAAAAGAAAGAAAAGATTCATAAACATTTTTAAATAAGCATATTATTTAAAAGAAAATATTTTTATTATAGATTGTGAAATAAGTTGTTGAAACTATCTTGATTAGTGAAAATGGAAGAACTATTTTTGTTATGGATTTATATTGGCTTTTATTTTGTTTAAATAAATTATTTTTTTTTATTGTTAAGTTTTGTATTCTGTTCCCTTTTTATATTTTTCCTCTCAATAGTAATTATTGCGTGCGGAGGCCTGGTGGCCATGGGTTCAATTCCCACTAAGGGGTGTTGGCATAGAAAAAAGAAAAGGCATCACCCCTATCCTCGCTAAAAGAGAGTGGTAACCTGTAGATAATTCATCCTAAAATCCTGTGTCAATTATAAATGGACGTTAAAATAAATTATAATTACTGCTCTACATGCTGGGCAACTAGATTATCATTACAAAGTTAATAAAATTAAATTCTATTATTTTTAAATATATTGGGCGAATGTTTTAACAGATTGAAGAACTTATGAGGAGTTGAGAAGGCAATCTGGGGTTTCCGGTACACCTGACAAAGTACTGACTTACCTGACTGATAGATTCGAGAACATTAATCAATTAATAACATTTTTAAGACAAGCCAATATTTAAAATTCAATTTATGTTTGGTTGATAATGAGAGGAGGCATACTGGGACGGTTTCCTGCATGGTGGGGTTGCAGTTAAATAGGCACTGGAAGACACTCGGGCCAAGGAGGCACAAGGATTCACGAGAGCATGGTGAACCTGTTCTACTCACTAATATTATAGTTGACAGGCAGAATGTCTTCTGATACCAGCCCTCTGTGTCTCCCCTCATGGGTCACCTCTCTGGGCTCCTCACTCCCCTAAAAAAACACAGCCGATTTTTATCTACAGACTAACACCAAAGGAGATAAAACACATAACCAAATTGGCTGCCAACTACAAGATAAGTCGTAATTTGTGCCTTTGGCTAGGATATCAACTATCAACTGCCCACACTATTAGAAAATTCCTTGGTGCGTTATTACCTAGGACACCAATTCTTGCTGCCCTCGTACTACCGACATGAGGGGCCTGAAAACTACTGTGGGAGTCAACGTGTTAAATTATCCTTGGACTGATGAGAAAGCAGCCGCCAAATGTTGTCAGTTATCAGTTGCACATTACTGTTTATTCATACTGGACAATATACTATTCCTTTTAATGATTAAAAAAAAAAATACTAGGGAGGCATTTTGATTTGTTTTAATTTCTTCATTCTCACGTCTGTGGGTCACATAAAAAATATCTATGTATGAATTAAAGCTTTTTTAAACTAAATCACCGTTAAAAAAAAATCCAGAATTTCCTTCTGAGGATCTGTAATTAACCTCATTTTTAAAGATCCATAAATTATGTTTATATAATACTTTTACAGGAATGAGTTTGGCCCAAGTGGTGCTGCACGTCACTCGTCTACTGGATGATGCCAGTAGAATATTTATATATTTTGACATTTGTTCAAAAGTTTGGTTTCAATAATTTTTTTTCTGTGATACATATTCTCATTTTTTTATGACTTTATATGATGTCTGTATATACATTTCTATTTGTTATTTTTTTCTTTTCTCTATCTCTCTTTTGTATTTTGATTTTTGCCCAGAAAAACATTTTGGTTGGAAGGATTCTGCTGGATAACAAATAACATAAATTATTTTTGTACCAAATTTCATTAAAATTGGTCCATTTTTGAGCCAGCTAGAGAGCGAACTGACAAATATATATATATATGTCTACAAATTAGAACCACTGTCATTTTCATGATCTATGGGTTCTAAAAAGTGAAATGGTCTAGTCTACATTTTCGGGTTGCTCCATGAGGTCAATCTTATAAGCGGGTTTCTTCCCTATAGAGGGAGAGAGAAAACGTGCAATAAACATGAAATTCTACAAAGGCTGAAATAAAACAACAGTAAATGTAACAGAAAAATAAATAAAATACATTTGAATACCCCGCCAAGTTGATTATTGTAAATATTAAAAGGAAAAAGTTAAAAAAAATAAATATTTCTCGAAAATATCTTATTCCTATTGAGGTTTGAGGAAAAAAATAGGGGTGTGCCAATAAATTTTTGATCCGCTGTATCAATACTTGTTTAAAGATGATGCCATAACATCCTAGTTGGGGATTTATGTAAGCGCTGGATTTGAAAGAAATGGAAAGTATGCAATTTTGATGTAATTTGTAATGAATGTATTGCTATAGATACATTATTTACATAACAACTATATTAAGTACAGTTGAAAACTTACAATTACTTGGTGATGATTGTTCAGCGAGACAAAACCCACAGCTGAATCAAGCTGTATTTCAACCTGGAAGCTCCTCACCACTGTTTTAAGGCAGGACTATAGTTTTACGAGTGTCATTTATCAGAATGCACAAATAAAAGTACGTCACGCAGGAGCTGCATAACTAAGCACTTTCCTCAGAATTTGGGTAGTGTAGACTGCTTTCCAGAACAATTTGCTTAAAATATCCTACATAAATAAAATAAAAACATGAATAGTTCTCTTTTAAATTTGTAGTGAGTAACTGATCAATTATTAATTTGCTTCCAGAGTTATGTTTACACATGGTACCTATTACACTACGTAATAAATACAAAAAACCTCATGTTATCGTATTTTGATCTAACGCAGGAACAGGATATAGTCCCTCTAGTGGTAGAAAGCGCTCCTTGCGGCGGCTTTGTGAACCTACGTCTGGCGGGCTTTTCTATTGAAATATATTACAAATTAAACCCCCGCTCTCCGATTGACCGATTCAGCTCATTTTTACAACACTTCTTTCTCATGAGTTTCCCACGACGTATACCGCGTTTCGTTACAATGCAGCAGAAATTACGACCGGTATGAGTATATTAGGAATTTGGGTCCGGAGTAAACCCCCCCTTCTAATGAACCGATTTAGTTTATTTTTACAACACATATTTACCTGTAGATTACCACTACGAATACCGAGTTTCGTCGAAATATACCAAAAATCACGGCTGGTAGTGGCGAATTGGTATTGTGGGTCCGGAGTAAACCCCCCCCTCCTAATGAACCGATTTAGTTTATTTTTACAACACATATTTACCTGTGGATTACCACTACGAATACCGAGTTTTGTCGAAATATACCAAAAATCACGGCTGGTAGTGGCGAATTGGTATTGTGGGTCCGGAGTAAACCCCCCCTTCTAATGAACCGATTTAGTTCATTTTTATATCTCACTTTTCTTTCTATATTACCACTACGAATACCAAGTTTCGTTGAAATATAACAAATATTACGGCTGACATAGTCAAATTAGTGTTTTGGGTTCGGGGTAAACCCCCCCTTCCGGTGGACCGACTTTGGTGGTTAACGAACTCGTTCAATCGTTTGCTAATTGAATGCTATATACCAAGTTTCGTGACGAAAAAACAAAAACTCTGGCCGCTATCGTGTTAACAGACACACACACACACACACACACACACACACACACACACACATATATATATATACACATATATATATTCATATATATATATATATATATATATATGCATATATATATATATAGATATATATATGCATATATATATATATATATAGATATATATAAATTTTAACGGGGGTCATTTTCGGTGTCTACTAGGAAGGATCGATAAAGATTTGAAGAAATTTTTTAAAAATTCCGTCATGAGTCCAACCTCAATAGCTACTTTCCTTCGGAGGAAAGTGCTAAAACGGGTGCTTTGGTAGTTCAAAGGCCTTTTTATCTTGCTAACATGCAGGAACTATCCAAAATCCTTCTGCTTTGTTTTATCCTCAGTATCCCCAGTGGTGTGTTTCAACCTTGAGCTGAATATGATCTTCCCTTCCTATCATCACTAGTACTCTCTTAGCTCAGTCCTTTATCAATTCATCCAAACCCAGAGACTTCCCTATACCGTTCAAATCCTAAAATTCAAAGCATCAGTTCATGCCCATAACCCTTGCTCCCTCCTATCTGCCCTTTCTATTCCCTCAGAACTTGAAGCCTTGCCACCTCACCCGGAACTCCTTACCGTACGCTGAATTCCTGAATATTTAAAAAAAAAAAAAATTATATAAAGACAAAATAGCATGGGTTTGAACAACCCTAGTATTTATCCTTCCCACGCCTAAGGTCGTGGGTTGGATTCCCACTAGGGGTGATGGCATTTCTTTTGCCATTAAATTGGCCTTTTTGTTTTTTTACAACACGTGTTTCTCATTGGTTGGGGACCATGACAGCCGAGTTTCGAAGGAATAAAGTGAAAATAAATATTCCAACGAACCTTCTTATACAATAGCAAACTAATTAAGTTTGCGATGTAGCAACGCCCCCTCCCAATTCGCAGTTTTAATTCCACTGCTGTTAACCCCATAGGCAAAACTGGACTGGCTCCGTCTGTCTCTTTGTTGCCTTACGACACTGGTGCGGGATGACAGGGGCACTGGTACCATGGGCCATACCACATGGGCGTATATAGAAAATAATTTTGGAGGGGGCTGGGAAAATGTCGGGGGGGGGGGGGGGCTGAGACCATTACCGGTGTATGGAATACTAACAATTTAGATCTTGGAAGAGTTTTAGACAACTTAAACGCTATTACACCCAAAATGGAATATGTTTTATGAACTAAATGATCTTATTTAATTTATTTTTAAGGGTTTTATGAAATTCTTACCGATCAAATGAAAATTTTGGGGGGGGGGCTGCAGCCCCCCCCCCCCATCCATATATACATACATGTGTGTGCATATATACATATACACACACACACAAATAAATACACATGCATATACATATACACACATATACATACACTCGTGTACATATGCTGTGATAAATTTACAAATGAATAAGTACATTCATTGTACATTAAGAAATTATTTTTTGGATATTTTATAATAAATTTAGAGAAATATACTAGGCAAACGTTCTCAATAACACTACATCTATGTACTCAATAATATTGTGTATGTTATATAATTTGTGGTATATGTTCTTATTTTTTAAATATTGTAATATTAGTCATCATAGTTAGTCAACTGTCATCATAGTTAGTAAGTCTCAGTCATGTTGTGTGGTACATCCAAGTCTTCCCTGTCCTTGCTGTCTGTCAATAGGTGTTCGGTTTTCTGTGGCGTATTACAAATTCTGCAAATTATTCTTGTACGATTGAGAGTTAGGGATTACGTTTTCTTTATTTCTCTTTATTTCTTTTTGTTAGTGTGTGAGTAATTATTTTGCCACTTGCTAGTTATGCAAGTTTTTATTATTATTATGAAATGCATATAGTTTTTAATTTTTTATTTTTATTTTTTTTTTTTGTGGTTTGTTAGAAATTCAGTGTACCATTGGTTTTACAATAGGAAGTTTTATACATGTGTATGCTTAAGTTGTGTTTTTGTTACATTTTAGGACCAATCAGAGATAAATGTTAGTACTTGGAGCTGGTTTAGGAGGTTTGTCTGCTACACATTATTTGTTGAAAAGTGGATTTTCCGATGTTAAGCTGATAGAAGCTTCACTACGTGTTGGAGGATGGATTCAATCGTACAAATGTGCTGGCATATTGTTCGAAAAAGGTCCCCGGACTATTAGAGTGGCTGGTCCACTAGGTATCAATACGTTGTCATTTATTGAAGACTTAGGAATAGCAGATAAAATTAAACCGGTACTAAAAAGTAACCCATCTGCTAAAAATAGGCTAATATATGTTAACAAGCAATTATGCCTTCTGCCTAGTGGCCCTCGCGGTTTATTTAAAACTGTTCCTCCATTTTCTGAACCTTTAATATTTGCACTTATTCATGAACTTTTTACTCCCAAGAAAACTTGTGATGACGACACTCTTTATGATTTTTTTGAGAGAAGATTCGGACATGAAGTGGCAGATTATTTAATTAGTGCAGTGGTTTGTGGAATATGTGCTGGGGATGCTAAGGAATTAAGTGTCAAGTTTTTAGCGCCTAAGATGTTCGAATACGAACAGAAGTATGGATCAGTAATGAAGGGCTTAATTTATGAAAGATTTATGAGTCAAAAGCAAAATAAGGAAAAAAGCCCTTCTGAAAATTTAGTAAAGAAAGCTGTAGATGAAAAGTGGAGTTTTTATGGGTTCAAAGGTGGTTTGACTGTTTTACCAGATGAATTAAAGTCATCTATTTTGAAAAGAGGTGCAGACATTGTAAATGGTAAAAAAATAACAAATCTCTCCTTTAAAGATGGAACTGTAAGATGCTCTACAGGAAACGAGGAATTTTTGAGTAATCATGCTATATCATCTTTACCAGCATACGCTTTGTCGCCTTTGCTTTCGAAGGAACACCCAAAACTTTCTGAATTACTTTCTAAAATCCCATTTGTCACTGTTTGTGTTGTGAATTTGGCGTATAAAGGTACTAATTTATTAAGACATAATGCGTTCGGCTTCTTGATTCCTCCCTCCCAAAATCTTCCGATTTTAGGTGTAATTTTTGATTCCTGTCCTTTTCCTCAAGATGATTGGACTGTTTTGACGGTGATGATGGGTGGACGATGGTTCGATGAATATATAGGCAAGACATCAGAAGAAGAGATTATGAAAATAGTAAATGATCAAATAAAATCTATATTAGGTATTCAAGAACAACCAGATATACATAATGTGTCGATTCTAAGAAACTGTATCCCCCAGTATGTAGTAGGCCATCATGAGAATGTAAACAAAATTGTTTCTTATATCCAAGATCAAAAACTTCCTCTGACTTTAGTAGGTTCATCTTATACTGGAGTCGGTGTAAATGATGTCATTATGTCTGCAAAGGGGGGTGTAGAACGGTTGAAAGAATGTACACTTTATAATTACATTTAGCACACTGTGATTTATTCTTGTGCAGGAACTTGAGATTTTATTGAATGTTCTGGTATTAATTGGCCAGGGGTATCATGCTGCACACTATAATAAATTCTAATTTAAAAAGTACATTTTAGTGCTAACAAAAATTTCTTCAAATCTTCATGGATTTTACCTTCTGAATACTGAAAATGATTAAAGGACTCTCCCAGATGGACTGATTTTGCTGGTTAACAAACTTGTCGAATTGTTTGTTATGGGAATGCTATTCAAAACTAAGAAAAAAATTGTTGATCACTATCCTTACTAACAAACAGTTAAAGGGGGCAATGTATTATTGTTATTGAATTTTATTTTGTTCAAATAAATGAAATGTTTTATGTCAATTCTGGTCTTCTTTACACCCTTTATATGTTCCTTTGTAATAATGGTTATAATTTTATTTATTTGTACTGTAATAATTATTACTTTATATTATGCCAGAGACTCCACTGAGAAGGGTTTTATTGTCAAGTGTCATTGAAAGTTGGAACTGGTATCCCAGAATGTACAAGCTGTTATTGACCACACTATTTCCTCTTATTATTTATTTAAATTTTTATGTCCATTATTATTAACTAAGAATTTTAGGACGGGTTATCTATAGGTTAACACCCTTTCCTAGCCAGGATTTTCTTTTTTCTAAAGAAATGCTACCCCCCCCCCCATAGGGGGAATCGACCCTTGGCAAGTAGTGTTAAGTGCTCACGCCTTAACTCTCACGGCCACTGGGCCTCCTTCCTCTTATTATGAATTAAGATGTAAATGAAGCATCCTTCTCACATTTATTGTCAACAAACCCTCAACTAAGACCCCCGAAATACGATTATTAATAAAACTCATGCATTTGAGTGTACTTACTTATATTTGTTTAAAGATGAGTCCGGAACATCTTAGTTTGGGATATGATAGTGGGCTGGACTAGATGAACTTAAACTTATAAAATACTAAAATTTGATGAACTTTATAAATTTATTTGATAAAATATTGAGATAATTTTGAATATTACTTTATTAAACACATGTACATAACTCTTCTTACAATATTGAGTAAACGGATAGCCTAAAATTACTAGCTGCCAAAATTAATGATAACCTGGTTAGAGGTGAGTTGACAATAAAGGAAATAATTTATGGGTGTGTCCAGGTTTGCACAAAACCAAAGCTGTATTTTCTTGTACCATTCCTTAACAGCCTGGCAATGCTAAAGTGTTACTCACACATTTATGTTTGGTGTTGTTCCGCCCCCCAAAAAAAAAAAAAAAAAAAAAAAAAAATCGAGTTTGTGGGCTTACATCTGTGCTAACATGAAGGAATTATTCAAGACCTGACAAACATTTTTTACTTCTTCTTTGAACCTCCAGAAACCTCTGCATACCACACTTTAACTACAAGTAGAATTGCCTCTTCTCTCTTGTCGTCTTCGGCTCAGTAATCTAATTCCAAAAATCTTCCTTTATCTTTTAATTGAAATCCCTCGTTCATTCCTGTAGCATTTGCTACTCTTATAATCCCTGGAACATACTGCTTCATTGAAAAATCTTTTATTAACCACGTCTCCTTGCTTTGGAATTTCTTACTCCTATCCATCCTTCATGCTACCACTCTGTCCAGCTTTTCTACATCTTATGCTAAACTGAATAAAAATATAATAATGAAAGAATAAACGCTTGTAATACCTGGAGGATACATCCGTTTAGGAAGTCTGATAGACACTAACTGAGGTAAATATCTTTGGATGAGGTAAAAATCTTCTACCAAGAGAGGATAAAAATACCATGGAAGGGCTTAGGAAAAAATTGGTAAAGCGACAACAACCTTGTCAGGAGCTGGCCCGCTCTCCAAAATTACATTAATGTGCCATTTATTGGATTTTAATGTAAGCATTAGTTCTTTAAATCAAGGATAGATAGCTCTCATTTGAGCCACTCAAGTGGTATTTAGAAGTGAAGCCTTCGAGAGGCAAAGTCACTAAAGTAAATTCACCACCCCTCTCTGATCCACTATAATGGCTTTTAGCACTGTAAGGGTTAATATTCGCAGTTTATATTCTAAGCTTTCCATACCTCCAGGGGTTTCCATTGTTTAAAATCAACCTAAGATGATGCAGTTTCTGTGAATTGGGCTTTTTCTTTTGGCACTTTCTGAAGTAATTTAACAGGGAAAATGATCCTTGTTTAAATTTATACAAATGTGTGTCTTCAACGAGTTCCTTAACAAAAAAAAATCGGTCCATCTGGAAGTGGGATTTACTCTGCGTCCAAATTACTAATTTGGTATACGTCGTGGACATCTAAAGAGAAATATATGGTAAAAAAAATAATAAAATCGGTCAATTAGGCAGGGCCGCCACATCTCAGGGCCGGGTCCAGGACCAAATCACGGGCCCCCTCTTCTCAGAGCCAGAACGGAAATTCTAGTACTATGCTATAGGACATTAGACATTTTAAAATTATTTTCATCTTGAGTTTTGAGCGAAATGAGAATAAAAGCCGACAATCGGTGCAGCAAAGGTCACTTTCGGTACTTGTAGTTTTATTCAGAGCCGGGCCCCCAGTTCTCAGTGCCAGAATGAAAATTCTAGTACTTTTTTTTATAGGACTTTGGGCATTTTCAAATTATTTTCATCTTGAGTTTTGAGAAAAATGAGAATAAAAGCCAACAATCGGTGCTGCAAAGGTCACTTTCGGTACTTTTTCCCAATTAGCGAGGATCGGCCCGGGCCCGGGACAACTGTACCCGGTTGTCCCCCCATGTGGCGGCCCTGGTTTTATTACGACTCCTAATGAAATATACTATTCTGGGACTGCACTTGTTTTGTCGTTTATGTACATTAAAAAAAAAATATAGTTCCCATTGCAATAAATATAGGCTACGGCCGTCTATATTTCTAAACCCCATTCTTTTTACAAGCTCATAACTAGGGACCGGATTTTTAGGATAAAATAAGCACCCAATTAGGTTTTTGCAACAGGCATAACAGGTCTTTTTAGGTTTTTATTTAAAAATCCATTTTAGGTTTTTTTAGGTGATAAAAATGTTTTGATAAGGTTAAAAAAATAGGTCTTTTTAGGTTTTAATTAAAAAATCTATTTTAGTTTTTTTTAGGCGATAAAAGTGTTTCAATAGGTTCGAAAAATAAGGTCAACCTATTATAATTTATCATTATTATATTGATTAATTTATAATTGATAAATTAATATGTATATAAATAGTGATATAAAAATAAACAAGAAGAACATAATTTTATACAGAAGTATATTGAGATGGAAATTTTAATAAAACACATTTTAGAAATAAAGCAATGTTTAAAAAAAAAAAAACTAAATTAAATTATTGAATATAACATGCATTAATAAAAATAAATAAATAAGAACATAAACAAAACAATTAAAACAAATACGTAAAGGACATTTTTAAGTTTCTCTGCTAAAGAGTTCCGAGTTCTTAAGAAAATCAGGAAGAATTTCACTGCCTACAGAAAGGTCCTTAACTACGTTAAAAACAAAATAATTAAATCTTGGAAAAATTTAAAAAAGAAAATATGAAACCAAAATGGGTATTACCCCTTCTAAACTCCGATATAGGTGCCCAGGTTTTCGACGGCGAAATTCTTCCTGTTGTCTTATAGAGCTTTCTTAAAAGCGGAGAAAGATAAAGATGCGCCCGTTTACGTCACGAGACGTCGTAGGGGAGTATTTCATAGCATCTTTTAGCTCCAGTGTTGACGGTTCCAATTTTCCAATGAGATTTGGAAGGTCTGAGAAATGTGCTCTTAGGAATGCGAGTGCACCACGAATCTCGTTGCTCTGGAAGAACATCGAAGCCTTAGAAATTGCAGCTGTTTCATTCATATCCAAAGCGTCAACAACTGTTTTTATTATTTATTTTGTTATCCCCAGCGAGTTAAAATGGGTTCTGGCGGAAGCGACACTCCTAGTAAAATTTCCCTGAACGTCTGGTCCCGGGAAGTTGCTTTTAAGAAAATTTGTTTGATCGAGAAAATGAGTTCATTGAATTTTATTTTCTATTTTAAAGATTAGGCCGGTCTAGGTCATTCCATCGTTATTTAGGTCATTTTAGGTGATATCATCCTGAATAGGATTTTTTAGGTTCTTCCAAATTTGCATGATTGATACTACAAGACGCGAAACATATAAAAAACCGATCATTATCATGTTTAGAAGAAAGGAAAAAAATAGGTGAAAACCTAAGAATCCGGTCCCTACTCATAACCTATGCATTTTTTCCAATTAGCGAAGTCCGGCCCGGGCCCGGGACAACTGTACCCGGCAGTCCCCTCACCCATGTGGCGGCCCTGCAATTAGGAGGAAGGTTTACTCTTGATCCAAATTACTAAGTTCCTCATGCCGGCCGTAATTTCTGCTGTATTGTAACCAAACTCGGTATACGTCGCGTGTATCTAAAGAAAAAGACGCGTTTTAAAAATAAACTAAATCGGTTCATTAGGAGTTGGAGTTAACTATGTATTATGTTTAAATCGAATTAAGCTGTCAAATGCCAGGATTGGTTTTTACTTCTTCCGCTAAGTGCGCTGAACATGGAAGCTGCATCCGGTTCCTGCGTTGTTATGATTGTGGGATGTTCTCTTTTCACACGCGGACGCCTTTATTATTCATCAAGATGAATAAAAAAAAAAAAGTGAAGTGCATGTGTATATAAGTAGTGTAGTACCTCGCATACAGAACATTTTGCATTTTGGTTGAAACTTAATAATTGAGTCAGCTGTCGATTAAAAATATAAAAGAGCCAAATTATTATTTTTAGCACTTTCCTCCGAAGGAAAGTAGCTATTGAGGTTGCACTCATGACGGAATTTTTCAAAAATGTCTTCGAATCTTTATCGATCCTACCTAGTAGACACCAAAAATGACCCCAGTTAAAGTTAATATATAACTATATATATATATATATATATATATATATATATATATATATATATATATATATATAGTTACATATGTGTCCGTTAACAATATACAGGCCAGATTTTTTGTTTTATTGCCACGAAACTTGGTATATAGTATTCCCCTATCAAACGATTGAACGAGTTCGTTAACCGACAAAATCGGTCCATCTGGAGGGGGGAGGGGGGGGGGGTTTACTCCGGAGCCAAAGTAGTTATTTGCCAATACCAGCCATAATTTTTGTTATATTTCGCCGAAACTCGGTATTCGTTGTGGTCAGCTGAAGAGAAAAATAAACTAAATCGGTTGACTAGAAGGGGGGGGGGGGGGGGTTACTCCGGATAGAAATTACTAATTTCCTTATACCGGTCGTAATTTCTGTTGTATTGTAACGAAACTCTTTATACGTCCTGGCTATCTAATAAGAAAAAAGTGTTGTGAAAATGAACTAAATCGGTCTATTGGAAGGGGGGAGGGGTGTTACTATGTTTGAATTGAATTCTTCCGCCAAACGTAGGTTCGTGAAACTCATCAAGATCAATAGATCAAAATGTGAAGCTTTGTGTATTTAGTACGAAGTGTTGTACCCCGCATACACAAAACTCTGGAAGGAAATTAATTACAAAATTAATAATTTAAACAGCTGCTCATAAAAAATGCAAAAGAGTAGAACAATTTATGTTTTTATTTTATTTATCTAAATAGGTTATTTTAAGCAAATTATTCAGGAATGCACTTCACACTACCCAATTCTGAGGAAAGTGCTTAGTTATGCAGCTCCTGCGTGACGGACTTTTTTAAAAGTTTATGTAGGTATGTTATTTTAAGCAAATTATTCAGGAACGTAGTGTGCACTACCCACCTTCTGAAGAACCTTCGTGACGGACGTTTTCATTTGTAATTCATTTCTTTATTCTATTATTTATAGCTTTAACTCTAGCAGAATATACTTCGTAGACAAAAACAACAGAAGATATTATGTGCCCACAAACAATAACTATCAGTGCCCCTCTGAGTTGAGAAATAGTGAACTTTTGTTTATTCATTTGTGAATCATCTGTTTTTACTTTTTCTTCTTCTTCTAGACGTGTCCAGTAGTTGAGAATTCCATTTTCCAGCAGCCTTGTTACAACTCTCTCTACAGGAGCCATAAGGACGGATCTTTTCCTCATCATTAATGGAGCAGTGTGCGATCCTATCAGGCAAGATGGTACAATATAGATAAGATTGCCTAACTGTTTTTCGAGCCTCACTCTGTTCTCTTCTTGTATAAGTTTGCTTTTGGTGTAAAAAACCGCCTTATTTCGGTTTAGATATATGTCGTATATTATTTCATTAAATTCGCCCGGGCGGAGAATGACAAACTTTTCTAAAACTCTTTTGATCTGCAAACTGGTGTCAGAAGATGCGCTTAGGATGTGATACATTTTGGGGTCGCCTGTGAGCTGTATGTCTTTTTCAAGGAGTTCTTTTGTAGTTTTGATGTTGGAACTGTCCGGGGGCACTGTTACAAGACTGCCCAACGACGCGGAATAAGCTGCCACGACTACAAGACAGAAGAAAATCCACTGACTAAAAAAAACTCTCAGAGTCGTCGATTTGAATTTCATATTTACAGAAATGTTCAGTAATATTCCAAAAAGGGATAGAGTAGGATTTGAATATTTGAAATTTGCGAACTTCAAAATAAAGCGCAATATCAGCGCTGTTGCACCGAATATAATAAAAAGAAGAATCCATGTAGAATAGTCGAATTCAAAAAGTGACGTAGTCCATACGCTGGGTTTGGTTCCAGCTTTTAAAGGAACTGCCCAAGTAAAACAGTCCATACCTGTCTGAACGGGTGCAATTATGTCATCGTGGTAGTCAGTAAGTTGTGTAAACCTTCCGACTGCAATATCTGACTCACCTTGCACTATGTTCAGAATGGAAGCTGAAGTAAAATTGTAGTAAGCCGCAGCATATGTGTTCGCTTCCTTGTCGACAAGTACAACTTCCGGGGTGAAGTTCATTTTCGTTTTCAAGAAATGAAACAGCCTTAGAGACATTGCGTTGTATTCAATCTCACTTGATGTGATGGCTTCTGAAGGAGTATCTTTTAGAGTGACTTTCACCGGACACTTATGAAGATTAAATAGTTTTTCTGCCTTTGAAAACACACTTTCCTCCAATTCGAATGACTTTTTTGTAGGATCGTAAATGTTGATTCTCACAGGATCAGTATTAGAACAACCCCAATCGCCGAACGGTACATAAGTGTAAACACTTACCTTTTTAGTCCTCGAAGAAGAATATAATGCAATAGCGTCAATGACTTTGTATTCCCAAGCAACTTCAAAAAAGGAGAATATTTTATGCATATCTTCTGAATATATTATATAGAACGAATTATGATCTAAGTGCTTTATCTTGAGCACTTTGTCATAAGATATTGTGTTATTTCCGTCGGGTAGAAAAACATAAATACCGCTGACGGCGCTGACATTGCTAACAGAAATGATGACTCTTTCCCACTTCATTTTTATAATTGACTGAACATTGTTGTCTCCGAAGAGGTCCTCCGACATAAAGACAAATTTTCTAGTTTTAACCTGATCCCGTGCAATTCTCATGAGACAGTTGCAGAGTTCAGGATTCTTTTCGACCTTGTGTTTATATTGAAGAAGTGCGAAAACGAAGAGTGGACACAAGAGGAGTGTTACTGCTTGAAACATTGCTGCGGGCGTTCGATCTGTTTCTAGTAGGAAAGCCATTTGCTTTCAATAGGAAGATGGTTTGAATTTACTTAAGTGGTAGCCAATTTCCGTAACTACCCATAATTTGCTTTTGAAATGACAGCAAATACACCTTCTTTCCAATCCTAATTTCAGTGAAAAGAGTCATAATTTTGTTGTATAGAGAGTTAACTCTAAAAAAACGTCAGAGAAAGTGACATTACTCCTCGCCGAAGACTAAAAAAAAACCTTTATTTGTATGACTATGGCAAACACTATAGTAAACAATAAAAATAGTTTTTAAAAAAAGCTAGGAAACATCTATATCTATATATAATTTATCAAGGGCTTTTTTTTGTCGGTACGCCATAACTTCCTTAACACTCCAATGGTCGCGCCATTGAAACTACCATTGGTGGTCGCCTTGTATCTGAGAGATACGCCTGAGTTTCAGTCTTATTTACCGTAAATAACGTTATCTATTGTATTAAGAATGAACAAAAACTGTTACCAGGAGATTAATATATAAAAAAATTAGTAAATTTACCAAGAAAAAGTTATTTATTTAAATATGTTTATGAAAAGGGGAAGGGTATTAATTAATAATACAATTCAAGGTGAGGAATAACCCTTCAAAGTTCAACATATACTTTTATTATATAATAAATGTATATGTTGAACTTTGAAGGGTTATTCCTCACCTTGCATTGTATTATATGTTATTTATTTATTATATGCAAACTTATATAGTTGAAATATACAAATAACAAGTAGGTAGGAAATATTAAGGCAAATATTAATAATATTTTGTAGTAATATATAACTTCAAAAAACGTCTTCTGTATCATCATCCACTTTACGTCCATCTGGACAATATAATGTGCAATGATAGAGACGTAAATATTGGCCGCACCCCTTGCATTTATACTGGGTGAGCCTTGTAGTCTTGTCTGCCCAAAACATTTGGCATCGCTTTATAGTTTTGGTTCTCTCGGCTACAGTGCTATCTTTTTTACCCCTGTTTCTTTACCAATCGCTGCATCCATATTCATACTTGATATCATGTACGTTTATTTTGTTCTTGTTTTTATTTTGCGGTATTTATGACACCAAGGTGTCCTCTTTTCTAAAAGTACAAATATGGTCGCGTGGTATCTATGAGATACAAAATAGTTTTAGTGGATAGCTATTGCTTGGAGGAGCTTCAGGTCAGAACTGACCCATCAGCCACTACCTGCTCTAGGAATAGTAAAGGGTATAGTTAGACCCGCGCACTTGCTTCCCTTATACAGCCTGCGTAAGATGCTCTGTATCTGAGAGATCTGACGCGACCATTGGAGTGTTAATACTTCATCAATTTTCATAGATGGCGTATCATTTTAAAACTTTTCTTAACCGCTGCACCGGAAAAATATACAAATTACTGACATTTCAGTTGTTTTCGAAAAATTACAATTGAAAAAAAATAAAACAAACGGTTTTTTGAAATCCCGCCCTCAACCTATCGAGAATATCAAGATATATAGGAATGAAACCGATTTCGATTTCATGCATCTATTATCTCATTCCGTATTTAATTTCGACCTAAAATATTGATTTAAGGTATTCGATCTGCTGATTTATTTATAAGATTAATGAAATCTAAACTTATATTTATATTTCTTCCCTAAACCGCTTGCAGTCATTTGTTTTTACTTAGTCCACGAAGACCAATTTATTTCGTCTCTGCACTCTACAATAAACAAACCCGGCGATCAAATCTGATTATTCACTTTAATGAAATTATGCAAATGAATCTATACTATTTCATGACTGCTCTCAACTCCTCACTACTATGACATGAACTACTGTTCACATTCTCAAGCAATCTGGCCTCAATGTAACTTTTTAATACAACTTTAAC
The DNA here is from genome assembly GCA_946811695.1 of Gonocerus acuteangulatus. NCBI lineage: Eukaryota > Metazoa > Arthropoda > Insecta > Hemiptera > Coreidae > Gonocerus > Gonocerus acuteangulatus. The sequence continues at coordinate 34,064,917 of OX328128.1, read as the reverse complement.
AAATCATTTGGTGCCATCTGAAATGGCCACAATTATTACATTACGCTTCTTTTTGCATGGGCGAATGTAGAAAATAATTTCGGAGGGGGTGGGAAAATTTCGGGGGGGCTGAGACCATTTCCGGTGTATGGAATACTAACAATTTAGATCTTGGAAGAGTTTTAGCCAACTTAAACGCTATTACACCCAAAATAGAATATGTTTTATGAACTAAATGATCTTATTTAATTTATTTTTAAGGGTTTTATGAAATTTTTACCGATCAAATCAAAATTTCGGGGGGGGGGGGGGGGGTGCAGCCCCCTCCCCTTATATACGCCCATGTCTTTTTGGGTCAAGCGTCAAGTGAAAGGGGGCAGATGCAGACCACCATGAAGAGGAAAAATACAGACCGTTTCTCGGAAATATGCTGCAGAAAGTAAAAATAACTAAGCTTACTTGTACTATGGCAGCATTCAATTGCACAATCAAATTTACTAGTTACCACTAGTTGAAAAATAGTTTAATAATAGAATAAAAATAATCGAAATTAGACAAAATACAAGTTCTGGAAACAATAGCCTTGCAGCTTTTGTTTATCTAAATCATAAATAAAATAAACAAACATTATTGCTGGTTTTCTGGAATGTTGGAAGGCTTTGACAGGAGTCTTGTTTGCAGATGATTTTGTAAAAATAGTTTAAGTACATTATGATCTGAAAGTCCATAAAAAATTTCAGTCCATCAGCTGCTAAGATATTATCGGTACTTGTTGAGTTATGGAGTAGCATTTTGCTATATTTTTAAATCCAGCCTATATAAATCAGTCCTATGACATGCCAAGAGGGCCCAGAGAGACAGATACTGTTAAAATTTAAATAAATCAAGTCTTTATTACATCCCCAAATTTTTAATTCAGCTCCTTCAGAACATGAGACGAGAGCTGCAACACTGGGCCAATCTCTCCCCCTATATAAATTGTTTCTCTTTATATAAATCTTTTTTTTTTTTTTTTTTTTTTTTTTTTGTTTTGTTTAACGGTGTATCAACAATTGGGCTAATTATCGCTGAGATATCTACAGGTTGCCACCCTTTATATTGCCAACAGCACGTGGTTGGTCATCCATTAAGATACTTGCCTCGCCTGACATTGCTTAACTTGGTGATCAACGGGAACCGGTGCATTCAACGTAGCTATGGCCGTTGGCTATATAAATAGTTATATCCATGTTAAAGGGGTACCTTGACAATGAAAATTTGAAGACATTTTCAAAAACTCTTACATGAATGGAGCCTCCTTTGTTATATTTATTTTGAATTTTCTAGAGGAGTAGCATAAATTGAGGACATTCCTGAGGAATATAAGAATTTGCTCTTTTACCAGCATAATTGGTAAAAAAAAGTAATTACATTTTCCAATGTATTGGATTCATTTCTTTGAACTTCTTGCAACTTTTGTCCTCGGTCTGACAAGATACGTGATATTAACTTGCAAAAATGTTCACAATGAAACATGAATCTACACTAATCAGTGTTTTTTTCCGTAAAATTGGCCTTTGGAAAAAAGGGGGTGCAGAGGAAATGGTATTAAAACAATAAAATATTAAAAATATTATTTATTCTTTTCTGGTTGTGTATATGAAGAAAGAACAAAAACTTAAATCATATTTAACATATAGACATAAACAGTTTTGATTGTTACCTGTTTTAAATTGTGCCTCAAAAACAAAAATAAAATGTAGGTCTCAATGTTTTAATAATAAATATTCACGTAAACAAAATCCAGCAGATAAATTTATAACTAACTGTAAATACAGTGCTCCCAATACATGCTTTATAATAAATTCATCTAATAATCTATTTTTAATACATATATAAAATATTGTTTATATATATTAGTAAAACATTTATATAAATTCGCTTTTAAAAATCAATCTACAATTCTACATATATACATGCTCAAATAAAAATTACAATATGTATGTTTATAAAAATAAAAATATTTTTTTGAAGCATCTTGACTAAACACAGTTATTGTCCATCATTCTAATCATAAACTACTCCTCATTTACTGTAAATTATAGTAAAAAATTGACTTTTATAACAAACTACAATAAATAATTAGCAAGGGTTTTGAATGTTTTATTGATTAAATTGGTTTAGAAGGCATACATTAGAATATAATTGGATGTAATTGAATATTATATCGTATATATTTTTTAAAGCAATTCAAATATGTAGACATTAGTTTTATCTTTGTAAGTATCTTGATATTTGAGCGTTTCATTGGTTCAACATCATTCAAGTGTAGACAGACCTTCTGTATTCTGTTAGTTTGTCTCTTAGTTACATATTAAGAATTAAGCTCTTGGTAATATATTTTTAGCCGAATCTTATAGCATATATTTTGTTGGTAGAATTGGTTTCTGGGGTTATTGTTGTTGAAAGGTATTTGCTGGTAACTCTAAAATAGTAGCAAAGGATCTCTTAATAAGATAGTTACATATTTTATTTAAACTGTAATTGGTATACTGAAAGAATTCTATGACAAAGTCTATAAAATTTATTACTTTTTATTTTATTTTTTCTCTGTTCGTTCTTCGCATTTCTTTTCAATACTTCATCAGAAAGCTTACAATTCAGTCATAAAATAAATAATTTTATAGAAATGTCAATGTAAAGGTACTTCTTAAAAGTTCTGGTATGGCATTGAGAAAATATGTCAGACGACCAGGGTTGGAGGCAATCTTGGACATTATTGTGATTTTTTACAACAGTTATATGCAAATGTTGACAACCTATGTATGCATGTATTTTGACTGTATTTGTTTGTCTATTTATAGTATAAAAGGGAGCTCCTTTCAACGTCTTCTGAACGTCCTTCTGACGTTAATCGAGGATGAAGTTGTGAGGCCTTGAGCACAGAACCCTCATATTGTATCATATTACCAGATGATGGTATACATAGAATGTAATTAACAATAAAGAAATTTATTGAAATGTTTCATAACTTCCTGATTGACAGTAGGAGGAGCTTAAAGAAGGGCCTATGCCCGCATTTCCTTCGAGGATAAACAACATGAACAATTTTAGCTGCAAACATGGCACACAATTTTCAGAAAATGAGATAATAATAGCTAACCGTGGAGTTATTTTTTTGGGGGAAAAATCTATAATTTGGGCGTTTCAGTATGCTCTTTGACAGTCTTTTTCAGCAATAAATGCCTAGGGGTGGAGAAAGACCACCATAAAGATACTGGTTAGGTGACCATGTGACAAATTCCACATTTGTCTCATGTTTACTAAACCATTTCAGAAAAATTGCAAAAAATTAAATACTATCGTAGGGTTTTTAAATGTTAACCAGTAACTGTTCAGTAGAGGGAGTGACAGAGTTGAATAGGATGGGAGCTAGGTTTGCCAACCGTCCTATACAGCAAAAGAAACATTTCTATCAAAAGGTATCTACCTCAATATTTCTCCATCCCATCTCCTGGAATTGCAAAAAAGGGCTTTATTACCAAAGTTATCAACCATCAAATATAGCCCTTACACAGCCTCATGGCTGAGAAAGGTAGTTGAAGCATTTATTCTACATCAAAATATTGAAATTTTCTGTACTTAGGGACTAAGCCTTTTTATCGACAGAGTAAGTCCTTGGGTCATGTTAGTGAGTGAGATAGTAATTTCTCTTCTTTGGTAATATGGAAATACCGATTGATGTTGCTCCCCAAAATTGTTTAAAACTTAATGTTTTAAACAATTTTCAGGAGCAACTCCTGCTAATTACTTCAAGAATCTAAAGAACTATCTTGAATGAGTATGAGGATTGGAATATTTCCTCATAAACAGAAAAGCAATTTGTGAATTTCTATCATATAAGAAACGTTTTTATTATTTCTTTGTTCAGTTCTCAACAATCGGTTTAAATAATAATCCAACCATTGTTTTTCTAATTTGTTGATGCCTTTATTGATATTTAAGATATACAATTAATTTTCAACGATGAGGTTTAGATTACTTCTTACTAGTTTAGTAATGTAATTAGGTTTGCTAATATATTAATTGTAAAGTTCTTAAATTTAATTTTTGAATTTAATATTTATTAATTTATTCATTAGCCTTTAAGTACTGAGGTGTGGACCCTGGGACCTTTTGTTTACTGAAATTTGAAATAAATTATATATTCATTGAATGTGTGCAATCAAAAGGGAACTACTAGGGGGGATTTCTAGAAATGGCTACCATAAGGTACCAGGGACCATACGTCAGTACTTAAAGGTTAAATACAGTAACATATGTCGTAATATAATAAATGTCCACGAATTACTTTTTGCCTTGATGAAATGCTCAGACAATAGTTAAAACTTTTGTTTGCCAGTTAGTGAGTGGCTTCCTTGAAAATAGAGTTGCTTCACACCAGGAAAATTAGGAACTAACTATTGCTCTAATTGAAAATCGAGGCTAAACTAACTTTTAAGAATTAATATGATTTAATTTTATTATGATTGAGGTTTCTTTGCAGGGAATCATGTAAAACTAGTAGGGTTTTCTCCAGCTGTAGTTATTTCGCTGGAATATCATCCTACTTCACACTTGTGCCCATTATTTGTATTTAATGATACAAGGAAGAAAAAACAACTGCTGGATATGAGAGCATTATGAGTAATAGCAAAAATGAAAGATTTCATTTCTTATCATATTCTTTAAAAACATAAAGAATACAGAAATTGATTGCTTATTGCTATTCAAATTTGATGAGAAGTCTTTGAACGTATTTCAGAAAATATTTACATTAAATAAAACAATATCAAATCTAAATTAAACCATTGTGCTAATGGCCTTGGCAGCCGATGCACAAAAATTAATAAAAAAAAAAAAATATCAAATCATTGCCATTTTTTTTTATTTTATGATTTCTGAAAATTAAAGAGTAATAAAATATTATTTATTTTAACTTACTTATATGTTCTCAACTTAGTTGAATATTTAGTTGAAGCATTGGAATTCACTGTAACTAAATTCATGCGGTCATTCTTCGAGTCATGTACTAAAATTTAAGAGAATTTCTTTAGAGTTGGCAATGAAGAAAATGTAGTATTTCCTTGAAAAAATTAATAAATGATTTTTCCACAGTTAATGTTTGTCATTGAAATTTATTAAAAAATAATATGTAGCCATTTAAAAAAAAAAAAAAATAATGTTCATTATGAAACTTATTCTGAAAACAAATTATAGAAAATCCTTTTTATTTATAACAACAAATTAAAAAATTTTTTTAGTTTGAATAAAACAACTCTCTTGAAGAAATCTTGAAACAAAAACAGAATTTATTATATCTATCGTTGACCGTTGGTGATGAAAGATAGGGATTGTCGGGGTTCGGTCACTGCTTCTTAATAAAAACAACATTTTACAAATGAAAATGGTTTTATGGATGCCGACGTTTCGGCTTGAGATTCAAGCCTTCATCAGGGCGATGAGAAAATCGAGATCTATACCTCACAGATGCGGGATCATTTCTGGGAGAAAATGATCCCGAATCTGTGAGGTATAGTTCTCAATTTTCTCATCGCCCTGATGAAGGCTTGAATCTCAAGCCGAAACGTTGGCATCAATAAAACCATTTTCATTTGTAAAATGTTGTTTTTATTAAGAAGCAGTGACCGAACCCCGACAAACCCTACCTTGTTAGAATTTATTATATTAATTTAAGTTGCCATTTATTACCGATAAATGATTATAGAATTCTCGTTATAGGTGGAAGGCCAAATATAAAAAAAAAATCACTAAATAGTTACTCTATCTTTATTTCTTCCCACGTGTTTCACAATCTTTTGGTGCCTCTTAAGGGAAACATGTTATAAATATAAAAACTTACATCCTCAACTTCAGTTCAAGAAGGATCATGTACTGAAAGAATCCATTCCATATTCCATGATCATTCTTGAAGTAGCCACACTAGAGGACAATTCACCTCATCAAGTTGAGGCTGTAAGGTTTTATATTTATAACATGTTCCCCTGAAGAGGCGCCAAAAGTGTGTGAAACATTTTAGGAAGAAACAAAGATAGTGTCGCTATTTAATGAAGTTTTTTATTTGTTGACCTTCTGCCTACAAAGAGAATTTCAAGACGAGCAAAGGGTAAGCAAAGTATTAATTAAATTATAGATTTATTAAAAAAATTGTAAAAAAAAAAAGAAAAAAAGATAAACATTAATTTAATGAATCAAAATTTTAATGTAATCACTTTGTTTTCAGTTAATTTTATCTTATAAATTTATTACTAAAACATAGGCACATATCAAGAACTAATATCACAAGGTCTAATTTGGGAAAGGAAGCTGGGATTGTCATTGGGCTTTAACTATGCATGTAGAGAACTAAAGATTAGGGCAAGTGATGTGGTTGGAGCAAAGGGTGCCACATTGCTACGGGTTTTCGCAGTGATGCCAACATCTGCATCCAATGAGACAGTGCCTTCCCTGCAGCGGCTCCTCCTACTATGACGTGGCCGATAACACCTGTACAGTCTGCCACTGTTACTCTTACTTCAAGTCCCTAAAAAATATTTACATTTTACAGACTGTAAAGGTTATCCAAATGTTTTGACTTGAAAATATATATATATATATATATATATATATATATATATATATATATATATACAGAATGTAGTGTCTGCTAACAGCAGTAATAACAGCTTTACCTTTCAAGCAGTATCATATCAGGACCTAGGAGGAAAAAGGGTGAATCACGAATTCCGGATGTTTGGAAATCGAAGTCAAAGTTCTAGAATAGCAAACGCGAATGTTTTACTGGAATGCAGATTCATATACCTGATTGAAAAAGTATGCTATTGAAATTCAATGCTTTAATTATAATTTTTATAAGTAATTTATGAGTGACAAAATGCTAGGAGGGGAGTTTCAGACCCAGGATTTGCCCTTGAATTTGGACATTGAATTTTTCATGATGATGCTGCTATTTACTTTAACTTAAAACTGAGAGAACTAAAGGCGAACCAGAGAAACAAGGTGAAGCGTCGTGTTACCTACATCTTTCTGACTCTGAAAATGAAATTAAAAAAAAAGTCCAATTTTTTAGATTTGCCCTTTGTCTTCCAAGGTCCTGATATTTCATACAGAAGTATTAAAAAGAGCGTTTAAATAAGGAGTTAATTATTGTTATATGAAATAAAATAAAAATAAAAACGATATGTTGGAAAAAATATAATTAGAAGTAGCATTAAGAAATTTACCTGAAGAGCATTATTTGGAACGCTGAAAATCATTGCTTCATTGAAAATCGGGCAAGTTTCATTTCTTTTTGATTGAGTTTTCTTTTTATGCACTTTCTTGCCATTTCTCAAAAGATAAACCTACACAAAAACAATTAATAGATATACAAAATATAAGATATTAGTTAACTAACGAAAGAGGCAGAGAGAGTGAATGGGACTATTGATTTCTTCTCAGAATGTCACTGTCAGTTTGAAGTAATTCAGGCAGCTGTACAGAAGGGACTAAGTACATATCTTAAATATCAAACGTGTCTACAGGAAGGTTCGCCTTAATACAATTAAGTTTTAGTTTATTGCGTTTTTGGCTCCTGAAGAGGCACCTGAGGCGTGAAACATGTAGAGCAAGTACAAATAAATGAATTGACTTTGTTAATTCTCTTTTCTTGACCTTCCGCCTGAAAAATATTGGATTGAAGAAGATTGGGTCACTATAAAATAAAAACGTATGTGGTATATAGTAGATGTTTAGCTAAACAGTATTTTTGTACAAAATTTAATCCAAATCAGGCCATTTTTGAGCTTGTGAGAAAGCGAACAGACAAATATATATATATATATATATATATATATATATATATATAGTACTCTCCCTAATCTGGCGTCATCGGGACATTGCATATTTAAGTAAAATTTAGGTACCAAGTTATAAAATAAATTCAAAATATGTAATTCCTTACATTGTATTATTTACAAGTCAAAGTTTAAAGGAATAAAAATATGTAGACAGGCGTTCGAGCTGCAGGTGCCTTAGTAGAAACATTTATTTTCTTAGTAGAAACATAAGTTCCTGCCTCTAAAACGAAACATATATGCCTTATGCCTTCCATTCAATGAAATACCACGAAAACAAGTGTTTGGCTAGCTAGGAAGGAAAGGTATTTAAAAACACTCGAGCCAGTCTATCTCGGTGAGTTCCGAGATCCGTCACTCATTCCTCTCAAAGACTGACAGATTAGAGAGAGTGACGGATAAGAGAATGCCGGATAAGGGAGAGTCTACAGTATATGTATATGTATATGTATATGTATATATATATATATATGTATATATGCGTGTGTGTATATATATATATATATACAAATTTTAACCACCGTTATTTTCGTGATCTATGGGTTCTGAAACATGAAATTTTCTTGTCTGCACTTCCGGATTGTGTTATGAGGTCAATCTCAAAATCGGGGTTCCTCTCTATGGAGGGAGGGAGGAACCGCTCTAAAATTAACAAATTAATTGTAGCTTCTAACCTTTACGTAGGGATCTCCAGTTGGTCCTGCAAACTGAAGATTTCTTGCTTTTACTATAACAACAGTCAGCCTTTCAGCAGTAGGTAGGTAACTCAATGAAAATAAAATTTCTCCCAGACTATTTTCTCTCTGAAAAATCAGTTATTATTATTGTTTTAAACTAACTAATAACACTTGAAAAATATTTAATTAGAATTCTAATTTATAAAGAATGGGTTGACATTCTAAAATTGTACAATTATTAGTACATTCTAAAAATGTGCAATTAATTAGTGAACTAAGATGGGTAGAACCTTCCAAATTTTTATATTTAATTTTTACAGTAACGTTTGGGACTTTAATGTCGTTCAGGCATATATTCTGTAATTTTACATATTTTATGTAATATTGGTTATGATTATCATACAATACATTATGTTGAAAGCATACTAAGATTGTGAAAATATTAATTAGTGGACATAATTAATAATTGTATTCAAAACAATAGATAATATTGGGGTCTCCCGTGGTCTAGTGGCTAGCGCGCTAGATTCATAAGCGGGAGATGGTTCAATCCCCACCGGCGGCAGGAATTTTCTCATCTCAGGGCTCGCTGAGAAAATTCCTGGCTGCACCCTGGATGTCGGCGCTAATGGCCAAGATTTGTCGATGCGCCGTAAAAAAAAAAAAAAAAAAAAAAAAAAAAAAAAAAAAAAAAAAAAAAAAAAAAAAATAGATAATATTAATATTGTCATACCTTCTGCCAATTATAAATGTATCTAGGAGCCTAATAGTATAAAATCAAGAAATATAAATTCTTTTTGAATTAATTTCCAATTAGATCAAAACATTTTGGAGGGGGGAGAATAGTCTACAAATGGTCAACTCTACCTATTATAAAAGTATTTTAATCTTCTTTTACAATTGATCACTGTGTTAATATTTCTTGTATAACTTGATATTTTTGCATGGAACATGCTTTAGACACAACCTAATTTTCTGTCCATTTCTGGATTACCTGGTGCTCGCTTTCTGTGTATCATTCTAAGGCCACATTCTGCTCACTTCCACAATATATCCTGTTAAATCAGAATCAGTCCTTTAACAGGACACAAAGGCCCAGAAGAGCAGATACTATATTGGTATCTGATTCTTGACCGACTAGAAGATACTAGAGATGTGGTCTGTACTATGCTCCGGCCGTCTGATTTCCTCCTTTAAAAGTACCCATTAATAAATTAATTAAGTCCCTAACTGTACCTGGGTTGGTCTAGGGACAGTCAGAGAGACCAAATCCAACCCACAAATGAAGGCACTAGAAGACGTTTGAACCGAGGTCCTTCAGCATATTAGTCTAGTGCTCTACCGCTGACCTAACCTCGTCCCCATATATCCTGTTAATTAAAAGGAATTCAACAGTGTGTGTGTAAGAAGTGACTCCCACCTCCCTCCGGTTGTGAGCAGAGAGTGGACCAGAAATCACCAGGATGAAAGCGGGAAATGAGCAGGAAGTGAGACAGAAAGAGCAATAAGAGACATGCTATAAACGAGTGGATAAAGCATGTTCTTCATGGCCAAGTTTTTTTTCTTTTAAATTTTGTATTGTTGTTCCTGACTGGATCTTTTTATAGATTTACTGTTCATTTAATAAAATTATCCTTACTTAATTTTAAGTTAATATTTATTCTTTATCATGTTTGTACAACATTATATATTGAATGACATGATTGTATTATGTAGCTACAGAGCTCTGGGTGGGTAAGTGTTCAACCTCCTTGTCCTTACAATAATTACTCCAACCAAAACACTTAGTACAATTATTTATTGTTTTTAAGCAAATAATTTAATGAAACTACCATATTAGAATGTAGTAGTGTCAGCCATGTCGTGATCGGTTGTTTTGTTGGAACGTCAGCGAGCAGAAGCTGTGCCTCACCGAGAAGAACATTTTCTTCTCTTCTTACAGAGTAGACATGGAACATTAGCGAACTCCGGCAAAAGTCAGTTACTTCCAGCCCGAACAGGAACTTTTCTTTGTAGCTTGGGCTTCTTGAACTTCTGTATGTCTATAAAAGATACAGATTGAGCTTGGAGATACAGATATTATTATTATAGGATTCTGAGTCTTTTTTATTAATCATATATTTTTAAAAAAGGCAGGTCATAAATTTAAAAACACTTAACTTTTCACTAATTTCTTTTACTTTATTGTTTAAATGTTTCAAACCTTATAATGCATCTTCAGGGGAAATTTTTATAAATACCTTCAATAGGTAGGGCCCATGCCCAGACTAAAAAAATAAATATTGTTATTGGTGATCAGCTGTTTAGAAACCTACTAACCGGTCTAATTGGTTAAAAATCTATTTCCACTATTTCCAGAGGAAGCTTTTGTCGTTAAAAAAAATATTCAAATCAAACATATAGAGCACATCATAGAGAGATTCGTGAGGATTTATATTTTTTTCCCCGTTTAACGGCTTATCAATAATTGGGCTATCAACGCCGGGCTATCTACAGGTTGCCACTCTTTTACAATGCCAACGGCACATGATCGGTCACCCATTCAGGTACCTTAACTTCGGTGATCAACAGGAACCAGTGCATTCAGCGTTGCTATGACCGCTGGCTTGGGAGTTACATTTTATCACTTTCCGAAGAAATGTAGCTATTGGGATTGCACTCATTGATCATACCCCCTAGACACCAAAGATGCCCCCCCCCACCTAAAATTGCTCTCTCTGTCTTTAACCTATATATATTTGTGTGTCTGCTAATACAACAGTAGCGTCATTAGATTGCCGATCGGATGAGTTAACCAGCAAAATTGGTCCACCTAAAGAGGGAGTTACTCTGGACAAAAATGATTAATGTACTCCTGACGTTCAAAATGTTTGTTACATTACAATGAAACTCAGCATGCATTGTTCTTATTGAAATAGAAAAATGTTTTAAGTAACACATATTTTAATAGATCTTGACCTCAAACCAATCTTTATTTTTCTCTCCTTCTTTATATTTAACGTTCATCATTTTTACTTCCTTGCAACAAAACTCGGTAGATAACATGCCCAATTAACGAGGAGCATGTGTAGTAAAATAAAGCAAAATTGGTCCATTCGAAGTTGGGGCTTAATCCAGAAAAAAATTAAATTGGAATTTAACAATTTAAACAGCTGGTCATTAGAAATATTATTATCTATTGGTTACCAACCTTTTCTAGCCAGGATAGGGCTGATGTCTTTTCTTTTCATTACAAATATAATAGAGCAAACTTAATGTTTATTTTGCAACTATATAGGTAATTTTAAGCACCCTGTGCCTAGTTAAAATTCTCCTGTGCGACTATTTTTTAAATATATGGTATTTCTTAAATATATAATATTCTGCTCATTTAAAAAATAAATGATTTATGTATGTAATACAGAACTTGGAAAATACTCAAAATTTGTTAAAAATGTTCATATAATTACTTACTCTAGTCTGCATATCTGTTGTCCTTGTGGGAAGAAGGTACACAGTTACAAATGTGTCTAAGAGCCCATTTGGTGTCATGTAATCTTTACAAATAAGATCTTTTGCTTCTATTACACTTACAACCAGATCACCACACTCACTAGAAGAATAAAATAAGTCTTAGAATTACATAAAAAAATAAGTTTCAATTGTTAGGAAATCTTCAAAAACATTTACCTATCGTATTCGATTCCAATGCAAAGGTAGCCTGTGACATTAGGTTCTATAAGATCAACAGCCGCTACAGAGGAATCACTGGATACTGATTCACAAGAAACTGCTCGTTTCAGCATTGGTCCACCTTCTGGCATTTCCACACAAACTTCATCCTGAAATCATATTATTAATTAATAATTATACTTTTCAGTTTATAAAAAGACAGAAATAATAATAATAATGCACGAGTTGCATAAAAAAAAGCAGGAGCGACTGATGAGCACAGTTGCTTTACGAATCTGCCTTCCCGAATATCATTACACCGCACACAGTACACTAAGCACTTACACAAGATCACCTACAGTACACACCCCAGGATCACTTTCCCTAGGTATTCTAGGCTTGCATGAATCTGGCATGGCGTCTGCTCCAGAGGAAATAATGTGCCAGACCTGCTTTTGTGTTGCAGAAGCAGTGCGAGCGTTGCTCTGATGCTATATCGTAAGTTTAAGGACATTTAAGAAGTATCAAGCACTGATTTGAGCTTGGAGAAGAATGATCCTTCTCCCATTTCTGTCATCCGAGTGAAACTGCACACTGTACAAATGGATGCAGCGAGAATTGTCCAATACTTCTTAAATATCCTGTAAATGTATTTATATGTATGTATATAACTTATTTATTTCAGTTGGAAATAAATTCTCCGTATTAAATTAAATCTCCCAGAAATGGAGAAAACCAGTCGCAATAATAATCATGAAAGTTGTGGAAACCTATTAAAAAAAAGGTGAATAAAATAAAATAAATAGAACAAAGAAAATAATTTCAAAAAAAGTGCTCAATACTATCATTAAATCTTATTTCATATAAATAGATACACACACATATATACAAAATATTTTTTTATATAAATTTTGCCTCATTGCAGTAACCCTACAAAAATGCCATTTATTTTATACTACATGATGTAAATAACATGTATTTTTTTTAAAAAAAAATACATGTTATATACATTGTAAAAATGTATTTAATGTATGTAATGTGAAATATATTTAATGTAAAAATGTATTTAATGTATGTAATGATTGTTTTCTCCATCATTACAAAAAGTGAAGGTTTGGCTTATAAAACTTCAGTGTGTCCAATAATTTTCAACTGGCATCTTAGTGGAAACTAAGTAAAATCCAGTATTTTTAATACTTTTCATTAGTTTTCCTGTTACTGAATAATTAAATTCACACCTTCCTGGCATTTCTTCAGGGAAATCCAGCCCCTTAAATGAAATCTGTATCCATCAAAATGACAACAAACTTATTTATTTTATTGAATTTATGCAAATTACTCATTTTTAACAAATATATTGTTATTATATTAACCGAACAGAAAAAGCCGTTAAATGAAGGTAGGCGCCAATAATCCGATGATAGTTTCAGAGTATAATAATATGACACGAGTATTACAGGAAAATAAATAAATACAAGATTTTTAGAAATAACTATTTTGTCCTTACAAATTAACGTAATTTAAACATTTGGTTAAATAAAGAAATAACTCACTATTTTGTGGAAATTTATAATGCACGAAAGAACATTTTTTATTTTTATATATAGCATATACAGCGTCTACAGATGGCATTGGCAAGAATATGAAAGCTATCTGAGTGAGCGCCTATTTCTCATTCTCCTTCGTTCTATCATTTTTTTAGTCTTCGTCTAAGAGTGTTTCAAAAAAGTTTAGAAAGTGTTTTATGCACCCTGAAATTTTGCTATAATGTACCTCTTAGATAAGAAGGTAAGTATTCGTTTCCTGGACGTACCTTGGAACACCAGATACTGCACATAGGGGAAAGGTGCAAAACAATATTGCCCAAAAATAGTGTTTTATTCAGAAGCCAACTATTAATAATGAAAAAAATTGGCAATTAAGGCAATTTTAAAACTAATAATAAATAAGGCTGGTTCTTTTAAGGGGGTTAAAATGTAAATTAAAAAAAAAAATAATAAATAACCAAAGCAACTAGTTTTTATTTTAATATTAAATGAAGTACTTTATTCACGCTGCGATTTAAACAGCGTCTTCAATAAAAATATTTGAAAATAATTACAAAAGGGCAGACACTTTTATGGGGTTTAATTATTAGAAAACATAAAAATAAATGTTGCCTATGATAGACTGCAATACACTGTGCGTAACCGTAAGATTGTATGAGAGGACCGCGCAGTGTGGTTGTTTTCTGTGCTCTCATTGGTTCTTTCTCACATGATCTTGTACAGCTGTTCCGGTTTTAATGGCAGCGCGAATAAAACTCTCGGTAGTACATAGAGAGCTCCAGGCCCCAAAAAAAAAAAAATAAAAAAAAAAAAAAAAAAAAAAAAAGCTCTCGGTAGTTCTGAGCGAGAGCTGCCCAGAGCCCGATCTTCATGAAACTTCGTATACTTATTCATTTTGACCTAATTGAGAAGAAAAAATTAAAAAACACTCGCGATCAGGCCTAGAACAGTATTTATTAAGCACTAAAGCAGGCTATAAACGAGTTTTATCATAACATTACGAGCTGTATCATAACAATGGGAAAAACAATTAGTCGTTTGTGATATTTTTTTCACGTTTTTATTCATAATTGGGTTGAATTGAATAAGTATACGAAGTTTTAGGAAAATCGGAGTTAGGTCAATTCTGGCTCTCCCAATTTGACATTACCGCGCATGCGCGTGTTTACAAATACTTCGTTTACACCAGCTTTTAACCTGTATAACACTCAACTTTAGTGCTTAATAAATACTGTTCTAGGCCTGACCGCGAGTGATTTTTAATTTTTTCTTCTCAATTAGGTCAAAATGAATAAGTATACGAAGTTTCATGAAGATCGGGCTCTGGGCAGCTCTCGCTCAGAACTACCAAACCCTCATTTAATATTAAAATAAAAACAATTAATTTTTTTTTCGTGTTATACGCCTTAAAAATGTCTGCCATATTTATTATTCATTGTAAAATTGCCTTAATTTTACATTAAAGATAGTTGGCTTCTGAATAAAACTCTATTTTTGGGAAACATTTTTTTGCTCCTTTCCCTTATAGCAAAATTTCAAGGTGCATAAAACACTTCATGAATCGGACGGTTACTGGCTCTCGGACTATATTGGATGTCCAGAGATCTGTGTTCGTTTGCGTCAGAACTAATTAGTGAAAGGGAATTTTATTAGAAAGTTGAGTAAATTCAATTAGTCCATAGTGAGATTGAATCTTGAAGAAGCCACAGTCTGCTGGATGCCGGAAGTGAATCTCTTACAGAGTGAAGTATGCCAGAGCGATTTTATGCGGTTTAGTAAAGGTAAGAATCGCTATTTTAACCCCATGTACATTTTCTCAACTTTTGTTTAGCTCATAAAGCATAATAATTGTTAGTTTTTCGGTTTATTTGAACAACCCCAAGATAATCTCTAGCTATAAATAAAAGTGCGAAGGGTTTTTAGAATTTATTATTTCCCGGCAGATTATTTTTCCGTCCAAAGGGGAAAACATATCTTGTCTTTATTATAAAATTCAACTATAAAAATATCATTTTATTATTGAATATTGGTAATCTCAATTTGAAAGCCTAATTAGACGAGCTGTTATCTATTAGTGGTTTACTATTGATACTCACTACTGGTACTGGTTTTGGTGGTGGGGTGGTTGTGGGTGCTGGCCTTAATGGTTGTGGTGGAATCTCGAGAGCACTTTCCGAATCAACTGATTCAAATCTTCTAAATGAACCAGTTCCCCAGTCCAGCCGCACGTCGGAATCAGAACTAACCTGTTTGAAACACTATTAATTATATTAAAATAACTCATTATAAAATATTCAACATATTTAAAACATTTTTAGTATATAATTGAAATAAATTAATACATTTTACGTCTTGAGTTTACTTTTGAAACGCCCCGTTTGGTGCCCCGTCAGCAGTTTGCAACTAACATTATATTATCGAACACATTTAAAAATATATATATATTCTTTCTACTGTGAGCTTACTGCCAACATTAAAAAAGAAGTTGGTGCTAATGACCTAGGTAGTAGAAGCACCTTAATAAAAAAAAAAAAAAAAATTAAAAAAGAAGGGACATGCTTTAGTCACTCATTTTTAGCATATTTCTGTTTGATCTCTTCATTTTTCTAATTTTTTACATTCTCTGAATGTGCTATTTTTTTTTTTTTTTTTTTTTTTTTTTGCATTGGTGCTTCTCTCTACATTCTTCAACGTTAGTTTTTATCAGTAATTTAGGAGGAAGCTCGCCTTTCTTTCTGTCACAATACGTTTTTCATTATTACATTCAGGCATAGATGTTTATTTACTTAGTATGATTTATATACTTAAGTTTGAGTTTGATAACATTTGACATGGGAAAGGGAATAAAAACACTTTCAAGGCGATGTTTCTAGGCGTTTTCAGGGATAGTTGACTCTTCCGGTTTGTTTCATGAGGAGAACATCATAAGTTCTCTCCCTTTGGAAGGAGGGAGGTAGAAAACATGCTTAAAAAAAGAGTGACATAAGAGAAAGAGAGATCAGCACATGTGTACCCAAACAATGGAAGTGTATAATGTGGGGTAGAAGGTAAATCATTCGATAATACTGTGGTAAAAGAACATTTGAAGTACGATAGCTAATAATTAAGGTGTGGGAGAAAAAATAGCTGAAACGGGTGATGTATACTTACTAAAAACCAGTCATCGCTAATTGTGTAGAAAAGGGGGGTAGGAGCTGTTCCCACATTTACCAATTACTTACAATGATCTAAAGCCTTAAAATTATTCCCAAGAGTAGTTTTGTGTGTTTTTTATTATTATTACTAGTATGAACAATTGAAGACAATACTTACAAGGTAACCATTTGCATTGTAATGTCCCTTCAACCTAGTAAGAACTACTTTTTCTTCTGTGTTGGACATTATCCAGCGGGCTATATCGGCACAGTAGGTTTTGTAGCGAGCCCAAAGGAGTAACAGAACCAGCGACACTCCTACTACCAGCAGCAGTGTCGTTAGCACCATTATCTGTGCCTAGAAATAAAGAGCTTGCTATAACATTTTTATAATCCCCCTATAATATATTTGAAATTATGTTAAAACACATTTGAAATAATTTATTACATAATTGATTGAATATTAGGTTCTTATAATTTTTATATAGGAGGCTTTTAATAGTCCCCCCCCCCATTTCATACATTTTGAATTATATTTAATAATTTTGTTCATTCATTTTTTTTTATTTATACATAATATTTATGAATTCATCTTTGATTTTTTTAAAATCATTAACACTTAAATTAAAATTAATTAACCTAATAATTTATAATTTAAATTTGTTTAATGTTGTGTCAATCAATCTTGAGGTTAGCAGCACTGCTTAAACACTTCATTTCAATTAGTCTTTTTTCTTTCCTATGAACCTCAATATTCAACTCATGAAATATTCGAAATATCGCTCTGCCCTAACTCCTAAGTATTGAAATAGCCTTTAAAATGCATTCATAAGATTTATAATATATTCTTACTCTTTTCTTGAATTTATTCTTTGTATATGAATTTTAATTTTTGGCACTAGTGGCCTAGATGCAGCTGCTCCGTAAAAAAAAAAAAAATAATAATAAATAAAAACAATTTAAATTCTACGGTGCTATGTGTCCAGCTTTGAGTATCTTAGTATCTCGTTACTGAGAAGGGAAAAAAACTATTAACTTTCTGTTTCCTGTTTTTAATTAAAAAACAAACACAAAAAAGTTCTGATTTACGTGTGACTAGCTTAAGCACGGAAAAAAATCTCTACCTCGCCCCCTACAGAAGGAAGAAATGCAAAGGACAGAAAAGAAGTCTGTAAACTTCTTGGGTTGATTTTAGAGGGCCATGGTTGATTTTCGACCAACCCCATTTTTGTTGACAGTTTTTGTGATTTTCTAGTGCTTGACTTGTAGAGAGTGTGTGAGAAGGGAGATGTTTGGTGAGGAGAAAAGGGTGCTGACCTATAGATAACCCATACTAAAATTTGTTGTCAATAATAAATGGACGTTAAAATTTAAATAAATAAACATTTGTAGAAATCCACAAGTATTTTATAATGATTATATCATTTTATCACTTTTCGAAGGAATGTAGCTATTAAGGCAAATTTTTTTTCATTTCTTTAACTTCATCATCTACCATCTACTAGACATTGTCAATTTCCTACATTACCTATATATATATATATATATATATGTATATATATATATATATATATATATATATATATATATATATATGTATATAATGTCTGTATCCCGTTCATGCGTCAGATCAAAAGACGAAAATGCTTTTGTGTATTTATTAAGTTGTTTAGTACCATGTATACACAAAACCCTGGAATGAAATGAATTACAAAATTAATAATTGAAATGGTTGCTCATAACAAATGTAAAAGAGCAGAACTATTCATATTTCATTTATATTGGTTATTTTAAGCAAATTATTCAGGAATGCAGTATACACTACCCAAATTCTAAAGGAATATGCTTAGTTATGCAGCTCCTGTGTGACCGACTTTGTCTTTTACAATGGCTACTTTTTAGGATAAAAATAATCTTTTTGTGGGGCCAAGAAGATTTTAAAGAACTTTACATACTAATGATTCAGCCTTATTACTTTTTGAGGCCTAGTTTCTTTAAACTATAGAAATAATTTTCTGAATTTAAACACAAAATAGGAATTCTATAATGAACTAATAATGTAATATTTTAAAAAAAATATAAGTATCTAAAAATGATTTAATAATCTATCATCTACAAAATGCTTGGAGATTAAAATTTACCAAAGTGTTATTTCTGTGTGATATGAGGTGTTAGCATTTTCTCCCTCACCATCTCTCACCTAGACACAAATTATCATTACAAACTTATTTTATGTTTAATGTCAAAGTGAAAAGAAAAACTAAAAAAAAAAAAAAAAATAAAAAAAAAAAAAAATAATAATTACTACATTTAATATTTCTTACCAAAATTATTTTTAATAATACGAATCATGGCGAGATAATGTATGAGAATTACTCGTTCAATATTCGGAAATAATCTGACAATAATGAATTTACTACTGTTGGTAAAGGTGGGAGCTTGGTGAATGTTACTAGGATTTATTTTACATCTATATAAATAAATTAGCATGTTTCCATTTCATATCCCTAGTGCCAATATTAAAGGAATGGAAGAAGTCAATGCTAGGCTTAGATCTATTGTGAAAAATACTCATTTTACTGTTTAATGCGAGTAAAAAGAACAACAATCAATTCAAAAGTTTAGAAACAGAGAGCTCAAAAATACCTCCAAATCCCCTGGTTCTCCCAGACCCCTCTCAAAATTATTTTCTATATAGGCCCTTGATTCTACAAGACATGTCTGAATTATTTCTGAAAAAAAAACCCACACATTGTTGTGGCGCCTCCATGACATGAAACTGTATGACAAAATATGACTCAAACTACAGTATATATGTATGTGTCAATGAATGAAGTGCGAATGTAAGTTTAAATGTTTGTGTTAGTATGTGTAGGATTGGCTTCAGAATAGAAAACAAAGCCTCATTCACTAATGATTTTTATATTATAATAAACTATTGAATATTCTATTATTTATTTTGATAATAGTTCTGTTAATTTTCTATTTATTTTTTTTGTTTAGTTTTTAACCATGTTACATAGTTTATTTTCGCATTATTATTTTTTATTTTTTTTATATTAGTGTTTATTTTATATATTTTGAATACTTTATTTAAACCGATTTGTTTTTCTTTTATATGAATTTTAAACCTTCACTAGGGTTGCGAGCAAACCTCAATGGTGTTAAAAAAAAGTTAGAAAAAAAGAGCTTAAGTTTTTTTGTTAAAATAAACAGAAAAAAAGAGCTTTGTTGCTACTGTTTCCTTCTTCAAGTATTTTAAGGGCTTTATAATATGAGTATTAGGAGGAAGTTTTTGATTTAACTAAAAATATCCTAAATAATGGTTGCACCAAAAATGTTATAACCAAAGCTAAATTAACTAAATAATATTCGTTCATGCATATCCCATCGCATAAATGAATAGCTTATGAGATTTCGAATCTCGAGTAAAACCTCGCCCCTGAATTGGCCATCTATATGGATGGTCGTTAATGGAGTCATTAAAAGTCTACAAAAGGCCTGATATTCAGCAGTTTCTCAACTACGAGGTAAGGTCCAAAAGTTTCCGGCCTGGGATAGAAGGAAAGGTGAAAGAAGAAAACTGGTTTTACTGTTTTTCAATATATTCTCCTCTAAGTACAACACACTTAATACAACGCTTTGGCAACATTTCTATACCATGAAAAAAATAATTTTCTTCTTTGTTAAAAAAATGTTCTTCCACTGCTGCTTAGAGAATTGATTTAACTTCGTCGGTGTTAAATCGCCTTCCACGAAGGTCAGATTGTAACTTTGAGAAAAGGTAGAAATCGCTAGGGGCCAAGTCTGGGCTGTAGGGTGGATGAGAGATTTCTTGGAATCCACAGTCCTTCACAGCGGCCTTGGAAATCAATGCTGTGTAGATAGAGGCATTGTCGTGAAGGAGGCGGACACCTCTGCTTAACTTCCCTCGCCTCTTCTCTTTAATGGCGTCTCGTAACCGGTGAAGTAGGGCTGCATAATACTCACCATTCATTGTGGTATTCCTTTCTTTAAAATCTATCAGTAGTATTCCTTTACAGTCCCAAAAAATTGTGGCCATTAACGTTTTTGTTGACTGTATGACTTTTGCCTTTAAAGGAGGCGCTTCTCCTGGTCTTCTCCATTCTATGGACTCTCTTTTGCTGAGTGGGTCATAATGTAGAACCATTGTCTCATCCCCAGTTACAATTGAGTCCAAAAAATTCCTTGGGTCGGCATTATACTCGCGTAAAAATTCATTGCAGCAGTGAACTCGTTCCTGTTTTTGAGCAGCTGAAAGAATTTTTGGAACTCATCTTGCACTAACCTTGTTCATATCCAAATGTTATTTGATGATCCTCAAAACACTTGTTTTTGAAAGCCCTAACCTCGCTGCTATTTCCTTGGTTTTTAGTCGCCGGTCAGACAGCAATTCAGATTCCACAAGTTGGATTGTTTCAGAAATGACAGCTTCCAATGGGCGACCAGGACGTGGGTCATCTTCTAGACTTTCTCTCCCTAACTTAAATAATTTTGCCCATTCTTTCACTGTGGAATACGAGGGGGAGGACTGCCCGTATACACAATCCAACCGCTGCACAGGAGTAAGACCCTATTTACAAAAGAATTTAATTACCGCACGGTACTCGAGTTTGAACATTGTAAAAATGGGGAGTTTCCTTCAAGGCTGGACACTGACTGACAAGACTGAGGAAGTGCGGGCGATGGGTATGGAGTGAGCAGGCATGGACCTGCATAGGCGTGCAGGTCCCGGCACGTTTGAAGGAGGGGAAGCAGGACAGGCCGGAAACTTATGGACCTTACTACGTAATTGACTAACAGAATATCTTTAGCCTTTCATGTAGCCTCACTCTTCCCTGTTCTTTTGAATTTCAGCGATTTTAGTTAGAGGATGTTAAATAGTTAGATTATATTTGTCTCTTTAATTTTAACGTCCATTTATACATAACACAGACTTTTGGGACAAGTTATCTACAGGATAACACTCTCTTCTAGCCTGGATAGGACTAGTGCCTTTTCTGTTTCGACCGAAAAATCACTATCTCGAGCGGGAATCGAACCCACAACCTTAGGCACAGAGTGCTCACGGCTCAACTCTCCTAGCCACTGGGCCTCCTATTTTTTAATGGTTAGCTTAGATGTTCTAGAAGCTCACCCAGACATGAGGGGAGAGGGGGGCTAGAGCCCCCCTCCAGAAATTTCAGTTCCAAATTGAGTTCAGAAAAAATAAGTTTTTTTTTTTGACGTAATAGCGTTTTGTTGTACATATACTATTTCAAGTCCTAGAATGTTAGTATTCCATGCCTCCTAAATGGTCCCTCCCCAAAATGCTTCCCCCCCCCGATATTATTTTCTATATACGCCCGTGTACCCAGATGAGTTTGGAAAAAGAGACCCAGCTCCAGAAAACATTGGAAATGTGTTTCATTTTTGGGTTCATTTATGAAACAAAAGGGGGGCGAGGTTAGCTCAGTGGAAGAGCACTGGACTAATAAGTTGGACGACCTGAGTTCAAATCCCGAGCAAGCACTAAAGATTTTTTCTTCTAGTGTCTTCGTTCATGGGTTGAATTCGGCCTCCATGTCCGTCCCTAGGCCAACCCAGCCTTTAATAAATTTATCAATGGGTACCTTGGGTGCTAATGACTCTAGTAGTCGAAGCAGCCAAGGGGAAAATCAGGCGGCCAGAGCATAGTACTGACCACACTATCTCCCTAGTGTGCCGTTTGGTCATGATTCAGATACCTCTATAGTATCTGCCCCTCAGGACCCTCGTGGCCTGTTACGGGACTGATTTTTTTTTTTTTTTTTTTTTTTTTTTATGAATCAAAAAAGTATTATATTAATAATGTGTATTTCGGTACGTTTATTTATGTTGCGGTTCGTGTAATGATTTAAGGAAATAGGAGTTATTGTGGAAATATAAAAAAAAAATGGAATGGCGATTTAAATGTCGCCATACGCTCACCACTCTCGGGGCGCGCCTATTAGGTTTTGCTGGAAGAATAAACGTTTTTAGGCGTAGATGAATGTGGCTTTACTAGGCACAAGAACGGTAGCTGCCGAGACAGTGAGCGCCAGACACAAATTGACTATAATGTCATTATATCTGGCTGCAGTGTTGTAAAGCAGCCTAGCCGGAGCCACTCCAGTGTTGCCTTTGTGATTAGCTCCAGTGAAATTCTAATAGCGAGGGAGCGCCGCTACTCCTTAAATGCATTTACGCTCTATAAATGTCCAAAGGTTTTCGGTATGTCCAAATACGCATTTTCGGTACTCCGGAATGGAGCAATAATTTTAGGATTACAAATACTCTTAGCACTGTGCGATTGTGGAAGCTCATGTTGGAAGCCACGAATCACTTGTCAACGCTTATAAACTAAGTGTCATATAGAAGGATACAATTCAATTCTATAAAACGGAAGCGTTTTATTGATCTGTCCTTTTGTTAAGCAATATGATTGTATCTTCTTCGGATTAGCCACGAAGCCCTTCGAGGAGTTAATCCTTCTGTGAATGGCCACATGCAAGATTACATAAGCATTAATTCAATTGGCTCAGCTCTATTTCAGCAAGGTTGTTTGTCCTTATGGTTTATTGAGATTTCAGCTTGTTTTCTGAGATTAGCGTCGTATGGTAACTAAATCCCGAAGTGACAACGAGAAATATCGAAGTTTCAAAAACTGTTGGTCATAAAAAAAAAAACAGTCTTACCAATTTGTGTGTATGTTTATTTATAAATATACGGGGGCGAGGTTAGCTCAATAGTAGAACACTGGACTTTATATATATACATATATATATATATATATATATATATATATATATATATATATATATATATATTATATAAAAATGAATCGCTAAATGTGTTGGTAAGCGCAAATCTCCAGAACAACTGAACCGATTTCGCTAATTCTTTTTTTATAATATTCCTTGAACTAAGAGGATGGTTCTTACCGAGAGAAAAATTAAAAAAATTGCCTGAAAAAGTCTAAAAATAACACTTTTCGGGTCTTTTTCACTTCCTTATAGCAAATTCATTTTTAAATAAAAACATATGTTCTCAATTATAATATTTTGAACATTTAAAGTTTTTGTATATCTATTATATAAAAATGAATCGCTAAATGTGTTGGTAAGTGCTAATCTCGAGAACAACTGAACCGATTTCGCTAATTCTTTTTTTATAGTATTCCTTGAAGTACGAGGATGGTTCTTACGGAGTGAAAAATTAAAAAAATTGCCGGAAAAAGTCTAAAAACAACACTTTTCGGGTCTTTTTCACTTCCTTAACGCAAATTCATTTTTTAATAAAAACATATGTTCTCAATTATAATATTTTTAACAGTTGAGGTATTTGTATATCTATTATATAAAAATGAATCGCTAAATGTGTTGGTAAGCGCAAATCTCGAGAACAACTGAACCGATTTCGCTAATTCTTCGACTTATTAAGTTTTTTTTTTCTTTTTTTTTTTATCTTACTAGCTGTCTGGGTGTCCCAAATAGCAGAATAAGTATTAAAAAGAAATTAAAGAATTGACTGTAGGCGGTACGAAGTTTGCCGGGTCAGCTAGTATATATATATATATATATATATATATATATATATATATATATATAAACACACATATATATATATATATATTATAGAATAATGGCCTGCAGGAGTTCTGCATATTGACCTCTTCTATCACGTAACGTCTTCTTCGTAAAGACGATATGGGTCAATTAATAATAATAATTAAAAAAAAATCAATTGGCCTATAAGGCGTTTACGAAAAATATCTCTATCTATCAATTTTTGTACTAGAAATCCCACAAATCATGGAGATTTTAGTCTTGCGGGTATTTAAATTTGCTTAATTAGGAGTTTATAAATTCAACGATACATGCTTCATGTCTTTTTGTGGCCTTTTCAGGGGCCCTTAAAATTATATTACAGCCTTCATTTTAGAGAACCACTTGCCAAAATAACCATCTCTAGACTGACAAGATAATTCATGGCTGCTGAAGATCACCTGTTTAATATCGATTGTTTTAGGGTAAATATAGATTACCCAAAAGAAGGCTTAGTCATTTTATTAAATAAGTCATTTTATATCAAGTATGTTTTCTTTTAAACAAATATTTTTCGGAATATTTACTTTTGTTATTATTAACACCCTTTTCAAAAATTTAGTCCAGTTAAAAGTCCAGTTAAAAGTTATTTCATCCAGGTATATCCGAAGCGTCTTTTAAGATTTTTTTTTATATTTAAGAAAAATCTCCCTGGAATTTTGGGATTTTCCATTTATCTCAATTATTGTTATTTCTATCCTCTCAAAAACTAGCGCGCTCCCTCTAAAAAACTAACGATAGCTACCATTTTATACCATATATTAGTTATCCTATGTAGAAAAATTACATCCAGGTAAAATAGGAGTTCAATTTGACGCCATCCAAAACAAGAATTTTTTTTCAATGGACCTTTGGTCTGAACGCAGAATTGCGTGTTTGCTTTCAGAGAATCTTTGTGAATGAATAAACCTTACCATTCATGACAGCTGAAAAGAACTGAGCTGAAACGGAAAATTAAAATGTTCTCGGATAGAACTAAAATAGAAAGAAAAAATATCGTGAGGATTTCTGAATTCATGCTTCTTGCTTTTAATAAAAGTTGTCAACCAGTCAGCAACATTCTCTGGGGGAAATGAGAAATCTTAAACAAATACTCGCAAAGTTTAGTTTTAGAAATATTTTATCTTCATCTACTATATGTTGGGGTTTGTAAAATTCCTTAATTATTGTTTATTTTTTTACACTTTAACTTTTTTTTTCAATATTTTCAGGCAGAAGGTCAATATAACGGAAGTATAACCACAAACGGAGGTATTAACAAAGTCAATTCAATTTATTTATATAGGCTCTACATGTTTCACACCTTGGGTGACTCTTCAGGAGCTAAAGAACTCACTAAACTAAAAATACAGGCAAATTGTATTAAGGCGAACCTTCCCGTACAATGGCCATGTCCAAACTCTAGTCCAAAGTTTGAACGTGGAAACTTTACGGGAAGGTCCGCCTTGATACAAGTTGGCTGTATTTTTAGTTTAGTGAGTTTTGTAGCTCCTGAAGAGTCACTTAGGGTGTGAAACATGTAGAGCTGATATAAATAAATAGAATTGACTTTGTTAATTCTCTTTTATTGAACTTCCGCCTGAAAAATCTTGGATTAAAGAAGATTGGGTCACTAAAGAATATAAATATATATATTATTTATTTCAATAATATTTGTTAACAATGGCAATTTTTCGAGCTCAAAAATATTCAATTCTTATGTACTTCCATCTGCTAAATTCAACAATCATCATAAAAATGAACGATTAGCTCTTCCTTTGGAAATAAACTGACATTTTTTTTTTTAGTCAAATTTTCAGGCCGGGGATTTTTTTTGGGGGGGGGGTGTTAGTACACCCGTCAAATTACAAACACAAATGCTCTCCAGCTGTTTGCAAGTCATAGACATAGTTACTGTTGCTGTGACAGTGAGTTTAATAAAGTTTCTGCTGCAATTAAAGAAGCATTTAATATTGCATTATAATCAGTTTTATTTTAATGCATATTTTTATGGCGTGTCAACTCTTTAGGTCATTTCTTTGTGAACCGAATAATCGTTGATAATTTTAATCATCAACATATACATACATTCACTTCCTATTAATAAACTGGATATTATAACTTCAGTCTGTTAATGCCAATAATTATTTTTGAATGAATCCAGCCAGGAGCCTTCCCCTTCAATGAGCAACAAATCATTCAACTTGGGGGCGGGGGGGGGGGGGTGATAAAAGTTATTTTAGATGTCGTACTAATTCGTACCGACCACTACAGTTGACTTACTAGCAACGACTGCAACTCAAAGACCTGAGAAAAATTACATCAACTGACTTATGCAAATTAGCCAAGAATTTTTTATTTATTTATTTTTTCTTAATTTATGTATCAGTGTAAAACAGTATATGGAAGGAGCCAAATATTATCAACACTTCCTAATATATCTTAAAATTTTATAAAAGTCTCCTGGGAAGGTCTTTAGGATGGGTCTGAGTGGAAAGGGAAGCCAAAAATAAGACATTAAATGATATCTAGACAGAATGCAGGGCGAATTTTTTTCAAATAATATTTATAATATATTTAATAATGAGATATATCAAAAGATTTACGTATGATGGAGATTCTACTAAAAACATCTAGGTTTGCGTACGTTTATATAAAAAAAATGTAGGTTTTGATAAAGAAAAAAAAAAAAAAAGGTTGGAAATAAATATAGATCCCTGGGAGCGATAGGAAAGGATACTAGGTCAGGTCCTAAAAGATTCTGGGAATGTTATGTGCCTGGAAAATCTCTCTTTGGCCTAGTTCCTCTTTTCCAAAGGCACTAGCCTTCTAGATCATAGATCAAATGGGTTCAGGATGGAAATGAACTATAACTATAATAACTCCGGAGCTCCATAACTAAGCGTATTCCTCAGTACGCTGAATAATTCGCCAATCCCGATCGTTTTAAGTAATATCCCGATCAGGGAGTTTGTAATATCACTAAATGGTTACCCTAAGGGCCTGAATCTTTAAATGCCAGAAATTTTAAAATAAATCCGATCCGATAGCGGCCATCAGTTAACGAAAACTGGCCAAGTTGAAAATGCACAAATAAGTGAAACGGTATTATTAGGTTCTTGACAAGATATTAGGGGCCTAAAACTTGGCGCAATACTATGATATCATAACATTTGTAGGCAAACTGTTTTTGGGAGGGGCCTGGATCTGGCCTCTTTTTTTCAACGTTAGTTTTTTGGGGGGGGGGGGGGAGGAAGGATTAATATCTCCCTGACTTCAGTGACCTTTGTGTCTTAATACTTGAAAGCCTACTTACACGCACTTTCAAAGAAACTCCCAGACTATGCTCCATAAGTGTAACCAGAGATGGGCATAATTTTATTTATAAAAATACGAATTTATTCGTACTTCATATATTTGTAAATACGAAAATAAATAAATTCGTATTGAAAAAATAATCAAGACGTTAAGCGCCTCATATATATATATATATATATATATATATATATATATATATATATATATATATATATATGATTGATTTGTGAGACGGCTTCTCTCTCCAGCGGTGTTCTTCCTCTCCTTTGCGCAATATTTCGTCGGGTTCATCTCCGACTTCTTCGGGCTGCTATCTGTCGTCCTCGGTGGTTGTCAAGGGAATGATTTTTTCCCGGAATTTCCCTCCTTTATAGCCCTACTTCGTAAACTATGCGGGCCAATAGTGTAGGGGGTCCGTGGGCCAATGGGGCTCGAGGGCTGTCTTTGTCCGTCCGTCGTCTGTAGTTCATCAGTGGTCCGTGTGGGGCGCAGGTCTTCAGTTCTTGTTTTCACCTCTCTCTTCTTAAGGATGGGCCGCCAGATGTCCGGGAGGATGAGGCCATCTTCCCTATTGAAGTTCACCGGATGCTTATATATTTCTATGGCTTCTCTAATAAGTCTTCTTGTCAAATTGGTCTCCTTGGCTAGGGTCTTGGCTTGGTCGAATAATACTTGCTTGGGGCACTCTTCTCCGTGTGTTGCCACCGCAGAAGTTTTGGTGCGCCCCAGCCTGTAGTCAGCAGCGTGTTGTCCGATCCGGGTGGCCACCTTCTTACCTGTTTGACCTACATACACCTTCCCACAGTCGCACGGTAGAAGGTAAACACCCTGGTCTTGTAACCGCTGCTTATCCTTACTCTTGCTGAGCCATTCCCCTAGCTTATTGAGCGGTTTAAAGGCGACTTCGGTGTTGTGACTTCTGAATAATCTGCCTAATTTCTCGCTCACGCCGTTGACATATGGCAGGGAGATTCTTGTCTTTTGTTCTGCCTCTGTCCGGTTATTGTCTTGGTGTCGGGTTTTCACATCTTTGATGATCCGGGCCAGTTTCTTTTGATCATAGCCGTTGCTCACCAGATCTTTCGTGAGTTGTGCCAGTTCATTTTCTAAGTGTGTCTGGTTACTGCACAAAGTCAGGGCTCTATGTGCCAGTGTCCTGATCACACTCATCTTGTGTGCCATGTGATGGTGTGAGTCCGAGTGGAGATAACGTCCTGTGGCCGTGGGCTTCCTGTAGACGGTGTGCTCCAGATCACCATTGTGTCCTCTTATAATCAGGAGGTCCAGAAAGGGCAACTTGCCATCTTTTTCTTCTTCTATGGTGAATTTGATGGCTGGGTGCATGTTATTCATAAAGTGAAGAAATTTCTGAAATTCTTCTGCACCGTGCTGCCAAATTGCTAGGACATCATCAACATACCTAAGCCACCGAGAAAGGGATGAACTTTGCAGTCACACCTAAGCACACCCCGACAGAGGAGCTAGTGACCAGTATCGAAGCCGCTCTCACATACATGGATGAAGAGACGGCTGACACGATCAGACTGGAAGCAGCCCACCTCGTCAGGAGAGCCAAACCATCTAAGGACAATCTGTCGCTAGCCCAGAGACAGGCCCTATGCGAGCTACGGAAGAGAGATGACGTCATCATCACGAAGGCGGATAAAGGGAATATGACGGTCATTCTCAACCGAAAAACCTATGATGAAAAAATGCAGGATCTATTGACACCAGATAAATATAAAAAAGACATAAAGGATCCAACTAAACGAATTGAAAATAAAATCAAGAAAATATTGAAACAGAGCAGCCTGGACGAAGCGAAAATTACAGAAATGACCCCCGGTGACTCAAGGATTCCCAGAATTTATGGTCTACCAAAAATTCACAAGGAAGGAATACCACTACGACCAATTGTTTCAATGATCGGGGCACCTACATACAGAGCAAGTAAGGTACTTGCCAGAGCTCTGAAATCGCACACAGGCCAATCTTTTTCCGCAGTGAGGAATTCGGTTCATTTGGTTGAGATCCTTAAACAGACGAAACTGGAGAAACAGGATATGTTAGTGAGTTTCGATGTGGAGTCCCTGTTCACCAATCTTCCAGCGAAAGATTCCATTGCCATCATCAAAGACAACAAGTTCCTGGAAGGCAGCCTGATGGAATTAGCAGAACTAGTGTTAACTTCCTGCTATTTCCAGTACAAAGGAATAATATACCAGCAGAAGGATGGCGTAGCTATGGGCAGCCCCCTATCACCAGTGGTGGCCGATATATTTATGGAGGATTTTGAAAGGCAACTCATGGAGAGGACTGAACACAAACCCAAGCTGTGGCTTAGGTATGTTGATGATGTCCTAGCAATTTGGCAGCACGGTGCAGAAGAACTTCAGAAATTTCTTCACTTTATGAATAACATGCACCCAGCCATCAAATTCACCATAGAAGAAGAAAAAGATGGCAAGTTGCCCTTTCTGGACCTCCTGATTATAAGAGGACACAATGGTGATCTGGAGCACACCGTCTACAGGAAGCCCACGGCCACAGGACGTTATCTCCACTCGGACTCACACCATCACATGGCACACAAGATGAGTGTGATCAGGACACTGGCACATAGAGCCCTGACTTTGTGCAGTAACCAGACACACTTAGAAAATGAACTGGCACAACTCACGAAAGATCTGGTGAGCAACGGCTATGATCAAAAGAAACTGGCCCGGATCATCAAAGATGTGAAAACCCGACACCAAGACAATAACCGGACAGAGGCAGAACAAAAGACAAGAATCTCCCTGCCATATGTCAACGGCGTGAGCGAGAAATTAGGCAGATTATTCAGAAGTCACAACACCGAAGTCGCCTTTAAACCGCTCAATAAGCTAGGGGAATGGCTCAGCAAGAGTAAGGATAAGCAGCGGTTACAAGACCAGGGTGTTTACCTTCTACCGTGCGACTGTGGGAAGGTGTATGTAGGTCAAACAGGTAAGAAGGTGGCCACCCGGATCGGACAACACGCTGCTGACTACAGGCTGGGGCGCACCAAAACTTCTGCGGTGGCAACACACGGAGAAGAGTGCCCCAAGCAAGTATTATTCGACCAAGCCAAGACCCTAGCCAAGGAGACCAATTTGACAAGAAGACTTATTAGAGAAGCCATAGAAATATATAAGCATCCGGTGAACTTCAATAGGGAAGATGGCCTCATCCTCCCGGACATCTGGCGGCCCATCCTTAAGAAGAGAGAGGTGAAAACAAGGACTGAAGACCTGCGCCCCACACGGACCACTGATGAACTACAGACGACGGACGGACAAAGACAGCCCTCGAGCCCTATTGGCCCACGGACCCCCTACACTATTGGCCCGCATAGTTTACGAAGTAGGGCTATAAAGGAGGGAAATTCCGGGAAAAAATCATTCCCTTGACAACCACCGAGGACGACAGATAGCAGCCCGAAGAAGTCGGAGATGAACCCGACGAAATATTGCGCAAAGGAGAGGAAGAACACCGCTGGAGAGAGAAGCCGTCTCACAAATCAATCATATCAACCCCAGCGAAGAAACTTAAAACAAAACATATATATATATATATATATATATAAATAAATAAAAAAAATCACCTTCATTAACTTTCGTAATATCATCTTTTACGAATAAATTCATAATTTATTTGCGAATTTTATTGTGAATAAATTTGTATTCACAAGTTATAATGTGAATAAATCTGTATTCATATATTTTAATGTGATTTTTTTTGTAATCAATTGATTTTTTATGAATATTCAAATTTTTTGTGATTATTTACAATTTTTTCTGTGAATTTATTTGTATTCGCAGGTGAATTTGAGAATAAAATTTTATTTGTATTTTTATATTTAATATACGTGAATAAAAATAAATTCGTATTCACACTTATGAATACAAATTTATTTATATTCGTATTTACAATTGTATGAAGTACGTATAAATTCGTATTTTTATTTAAAAATAAAATTATGCCGATCTCTGAGTGAAACATACCACCTGAGCTTGCAAAAGCCCAAGAAAGCAACAATAAATAGAAGTCCGACTCGTAGGGACACACCATCTTAACGAGTTGCTTATCCCCAGTGTCGTTTGGAAAGTTAAGAATAAAAACTCTTAATTTTCCGTTTTATTCTTTTGTGCTTTGTATTGTATTTTCTCGATTTAGCATTGGCCAAACAAGACTAACATGAACAACGAATATCTCATGACAGGACTTAACAAATTAACTTGTGGTTATTGCAGCAGTGACTTTACCGTAAACCACCTACTTATGGAATGCAGAAGACGACACAAACTAGATATTCCACATGACATGAACGAATTGTTGAGGGACAGCAGCCAGTACATAAACACTATATTTTCCTACTTACACAACAATAAACTATAACTACAATCTCATTTGATGCAGAATAACCAGTGGCTTTCAGGCATATTACAGACACTTCCATACCTCTGTTTATAGAAAAAAGTGAATCAAAATTCTTATTCAATGCTGGTTCAAATGACGATACAGGTACCTGGAAGGAGTGAAATCGCCGTATTAGCGATGACTTATCAATAATAAATAAATAATATTTTTTTTGAAAAATCTTAACACATTTAAAAATTTAAAAGTGAATCTCAAAGCGAAGCAAGATCTTAGGCGCCACAAACAGAAATTACTCCATTTATGCACCGATTTATCTGAATGAGATCGCTTTATCAAAAATCTTGGGTTCGATTCCCACTATTTTCTTTTATTTAGAAAAAATAAACCGCATCAACCCGGGGGGTGATTACGTATAGATAATCCGTCCTAAAATTCTCAGTTAATTATAACGGACGTTAAAATTTAAAGAAATAAATAAGCTTTCGAATGTATTCTTCCAGATAAACGTCTCATTAGACTCCTCACGTCCAACTACGTATAAAACGTATACCTGGAAGCCTAGTAACGCAAAAACGTAAGTATTACGAATTTTTCACGTGAATTTAACATGTTGTGGTTTCGGATTCTGCTTGTTAACGAACTTGACCTTTTTAAATCCCTCCAAGTATAACACCCCTGCATTTTGTAGCCGATGTATAAATAAACAAGTTTCATCACCGTTATTTTCGTGATGTGTTGGTTTTAAAACATAAAAAGTTCTAGTCGGCACTTCGGGAAAGCGTCAATAAGGTCAATCTCATACGCGGGGTTTCTCACCATAGAGGGACGGAGGAACCGCGCTAAAATCTAAATTTTTGCCCAAATAAAAACCATACAAGTCGAACTTTTTCAGGTGTTTTTAAAAATTGTTCAACGAGTGCAACCTCAATGTCTTGTGTGCAATTATAACACCTATAGTAGTAGACCAATCTGAGCGGTAGCTGACCACATTGGGCAACAGAATTCTCTTAAAACCAATAATAGGCTATTAAAAAAAAAAATAAATAAATATTTGATTTTTTGTTGTTGTTGGTATCATTGGTGGGCTTAGGAGAAAGTTTGCTTACCGCCTCAGCGGACTATTTATTTAATTTAATTAATATAAGATAAGACATAGTGGATAATAAATTATTATTTGTTTATGACTTTAATTATTAATAACGTCTTATATACGAAAAAAATATATTCCAACGCATGAAAGTTCCGTTGAAAATGAGAAATAATATTGTTTCATGATTTCACGTTGAGACAAAAATGTTCACTCTCACGAATGAAAGATTTTTGCACATTAGATCCCTTATGGACTCATCTTAATGTTTATACGATTATCAATTTTTTTCCTTTTGAATTCGTTTATGATAAACTTTGGAAATGGCGTTCCACGTATCCAGGTATCTATCCATGCAAAGAGCTACGCACTTTTGTTCAGAGCTTGCCAGCGAGGAACCTGGATTGTAAATACACTTCTTGAAACACTTCTCACTCATTCTGGCGACAAGTTCTTGAAAGTTGGCAATGGTCACTTGCTGTTTGACGGATTCCATCAGTTCGTCTTTCTCACTTTGTGAAACGTTGTTGCCCTGAATTTGTAAAAGTTTTTCGTTTATGTTGACGTGGTGATTATGCATAGCTTCCAATCTGACACAATTTTAATGACTACTACTGTTGATATGTGTAATTATCATATGGCATTAATGCAATCTTTAATATTTAAGAAAATATATGACTAACACGAAGTTATTTAAATTTTAAAGTCCATTTATATGTAAGGGAGATTCTTAAGACGGGTTATCTATAGGTTACCACCCTTTTCTAGCCAGGCTGGGGGTGATGGCCTTTCTTTTTTTCCAAAGAAAAGCCACCACCCCTAGAGTGTATCGAACTCACGACCTTCGGCACATAGCGTGCACACGCCTTAGCACTCACGGCCACCGGTTCTTCTCAAATTGAATTTAAACAGAACAAAAAAAAAAAAATCTAACTGAAAGATATGGGAATTTTAAAAACATTAAGAAAGGGTTTCCATTTTTTACACAGTGGTGTTTTGTCATTGAGGGAGATTGGATTATTAGCGTTTGGCCAATTCTAAATCTTTAGGGACTACTACTCCTGTCCGATAGCTTTTGTAGCTGGAGTTGCATGTCCTCATTTGCTTTTTATATGGCTCTTCCTAATATATTTAATATGTAGGATAAAGGGGCTAAGTTTTTCCTGTAAACTTCAAACGATAAAAAAATGATTGGAGACTATTATGTTATATAAAATTAAATTAAAAATTTGTTTTGCAATAATGGTTCTTGTCTATTTTAGTAGACTAGCCCACTAAAACAGGCCATCTTAACGTAATTATTTGTTTGTAATTTGGTTCAGTGATCAGATTTTGTTGAAATTTCGTAAAACATCCTCAAATCGAAAAATAATTTTCCATCCAAAATAGCGGATTGAGTTGACAATTTTTCAGGACGTTTGAAATTCAGCCAAACTATGATATACAAATTTATATACCGCTGCTTTTGGAGTTGGGGAACCAATAGAAACAAATATTTTACCAACATAAAAGGCCTTTATTCACCATGGGGCGTATATAAGAGGGCTGCAGCCCCCCAGATCAGTAAAAATGTATCATACAAATCTTAAAAATAAATGAAATAAAATCACTTAGTTCAGAAAAAATAGTTTTTATTGGGCCTAATAGCGTTTTATAATTGGTTACCTATTCCATGTTCTAGATTGTTTGTATTTCTTACCGAAATTCTCCCAGCCTCTCTCGAAATTATTTTCTATGTTATTCACAAGGATTACTTCGCATCAATTTTATTAATTCCTATTGCTCTTTAACCTGAATATGCGTTTAAAGATAATGAAATTGTTTCCATATTTAAATTTATGTCAGTTGACCGAGGCCTTTTGTAGCCATGGTGGCCAAAATCTGGGAATGACAATCTGCAATGTTTTCGTTATGAATCATAAAACACAATTTTTTTTTTTTACTTTAGAGCTTTTAATAGTTCCATTCTAAGCTTTAAAAAATCACATCAGCAATAACAATTACATGAAATTGACGCAGTTCTGTGAGTCATTTACCTACTTTATCTGTGATCTTGAGCAGAAAATGGAAGGGAAGCTGTTAATTTCCTTTTGCTTCGATTGGCAGGGATTTGAATGGATATTGGATTGTCAGCAGCTGAGGAATGTTCCTGCAAAGTCTTCAAAGTCTGTAGGCGTGATGATCGAGAACTTATTCTGGGAATTCGTAGAGTGCGATACATAGAGTAAAAGTCCGACTCGCAGGAACTGCATCGTCTTAGCGCGGTTCCGTTCTTATCCCTAGTGTCATTTGGAGAGGTTGAAATAGAAACAGTTATAATTTTGGTAAGACCTTTCATGAAATAATTAATGACCCCATAGGTCTCGGTTGCAAGGTACATACCTCACTACCTGACAGAAAAATGACTCCCTGGCCATTTTCTTTTACTATAATACTAATTTTACAGATAAATGTAATTTAAAAAAAATCAATTAAAAAGTGATTTAAACAAAGACAAAACCCCGTTTAAAAGAACAAAATAAACACATTTGAAGTGTTAAGCACTTATTTCTCCGATTGACATCGTCTAATCGGAAAGTGCTTCAGGATCTTTTTTGTGATCAGAAACTTTCGGATTGCGTCATGAGGTCAACTTTATAAGAGGGGTTCCTCCCTATGAAGGGAGGAAGGAACCGCACTAAAAGTCCAAATCATAGCGTGTTTCTGTTCTTATTCCTAGTGTCATTTGATCCTACAAATAACACAGGTATAAGAATATGTGTACATATAAACTTATACCAGCTTCTTAAACATTTAAATTGTATTTTTTCTTGAGACTTTTCAGCTCACGCCATTGTCAATCTCTGCTTTGTCATAGCTGTACTTAAAGAATCTCTAATTTGATTTTTAATTATGACATCCTTGTCACCGTCTCATCTCTAGCAATCGACTGCTGTGAGATACTTTAAATACAGCTATGACAAACCAGAGATTGTCAATGGCACAGAGGTAATGAACAGCTGTCATTACCTCTGTGCCATTGACGTCTCAACGAAGTATAAAATAACATTTAAAGACCCAATAAGCTGGCATAAGTTTATAGAACCCTCTGTCTTCAACCATTAAACATACTATAAAAAATAATAGGAGGCCCGGTGGCCGTGAGTGTTAAGGAGTGAGCACTTGACTGTCGTGGATTCGATTCCCACTAGGGGCGGTGGCTTTTCTTTGAAAAAAATAAAAAGGGTGGTAACCTATAGATTGGCCATCCTAAAATTCTGAGTCAATTGCAATGGACTTTAAAATTTAATTAATTTTAATTTTTAACGTCCATTTATTATTAACTACGAATTTTAGGACGGGTTATCTATAGGTTACCACCCTTTTCTAGCCAGGATAGGGTTGACGCCTTTTCTTTTTTTAAAAGAAAAGCCACCACGCCTAGTGGGAATCGAACCCAATTATTTAAAATTGAAATAAATAATAATATTTGAGACAGCTGTTCATTACCTCTGTGCCTAAGGTCGTGGGTTCAATTCCCACTAGGTGTGGTGGGTAATCTTTAGAAAAAAGGAAAGGCATCAGCCGTACTCTGGCTAGAAAAGGGTGGTAACCTATAGATAAATTCTTTTTTAACCAGCCGCCTTACTAAGGAAGTTTCTTAGTTATGCAGCTCCAGCGTGGCATTTTTTTAAATTTGTCTTTCTTAAATAAAATAAAGCCATTGAAGTTAAATGATGTAGTCTAAAATGCCTCCAACTCGCATGAATTATCTTTAATACACTGGGTGTAGTTAATATTAACTACTCATTTTTAACTACTCGATTTCATGTAATATAGATTAGAATACTTCCTTTCAATAAGAATGAATATATTATAATAAAATATGTTTTTAGTGAGCTTTCAAGATATGAAATATTTTTATTATGTTCTTGAAAGAATTAATGAACTAGTTTTTCAACCCTTCATCGATAAACTTCCTGTTAATGAAATTCATTATACACGGGGGGGGGGGATGGTTATGATGCTGGAATGTAAGATGGTGCCTCCTTAGTGAACCTCTCTATAGAACCCGAAGAAGAGGACGGCAAAGAATGAGATGGTCTGATCGAGAAAGAGGATACTAGGTCTATCCTGGGGGTCTGGAACTGGACAGCCCTAGCACAAGATAGAGACAATTGGCGGAAGCTTTTCAAGGAGGTCAAGACTTCACATCCGGTTGTATTGCCGTAGAATGTAAGTTACTTTATTAGTAATCAATTGAACATTGAAAATGAAAAATAGAGTCACAGTGTGAGCTGAACAGAACATATCATTATTTTTGGGATGATCCATGGCTTACAATTGCGCATGTGAAGTCCTATTTTGCTTTCGGTTCTAGAAATTTTTACAGAAAGTGGAATCTTTTCAATAATTCCGTACGATATCTAAATTTCACCTTAACAGAGAATCAAATGGTGCCACGAGAGATATAAAATTACCTTCATTCAAGGTGTAAAGTAGAATTAATAAATATAAAAAAAAATCATTGGTAACGCTTCGTTGATTTGTATTCATATTTTGACCTCCATGTCGTCGTGGATTCGATTCCCATTATAGCCCCCTCTTGGCTTCAGGCAAAAGACATCAGCCCTATCTTGGTTAGAAAAGAGTGGTAACCTATAGAGATCCCTTTACTTATATTTTAACCCGTTAAGTGATTAACTGCAATAACTCTTATACAAACAAAGGACAAATTTTGGTATTCGATTTTTTAAATTTTAACGTTCATTTATTATTAACTACGAATTTTTGGACAGGTTATCTATAGGTTACCAACCTTTTCTAGCCAGGATAGGGTTGATGCCTTTTCTTTTTTCTAAAGAAAAGCCACCACCCCTTGTGGGAATCGAACCCACCACCTTTGGCCCAGAGTCTTAAGTGCTCACGCCTTAACGCTCACGGCCACCGGGCCTCCTATTTATTTTATAAAGATTTAGTTGCTTCACAGAGCTGAAACAATAAACGTGAAATTTAAGTGTCGCATGCATTCAGTTGTTGCGCTTCACTCTCTATGAAGTTGCTAAATTATTAAGTAAGCATTCTTAAGCTAAATATTATTGAAATATGTTCCAAAAATGTCAAGATTGTTATTATATGTAATTGTTTAAACAGAAAAATGCTTAATCCGAATCATCTATAAACTGAAATTCTCTCCGAGACTACAAAAATCCAACGAATTTGAGCTGCAGATATTCTAATGAATTTTATATTAAAGCGACATATTTGTCAATAAGATACGATTGTTAGCATAAAATCTTTCCGAAATTATGAAAATTATTATTTTGATGTATAATTTTTGTTTTTGTATACATAATTAATTTATAATATAATTTTAAATCAAATCGTCTGATATAACCAAAATATATATTGGAAAAATATTTCAATTTTCCAAAGATATTTCAGATTTTGTATGCATAATTTAGCTTATATTCTTGAGCCAATAAAAGGGACGAGGTTGTATTGGCTCCACTCAGGATTGGGCACTCAAGGCTTACTCACCTGTACCTAATGACAAGACAAGAGAAACCATCTCGTGACAATTGACAGGAAAACACGTTTTAACATAGGGAATGACTTGAACATCCTTACATGTGAGAACTTCTCGCTGAAGGTAGCCAGTACATAGGCAGTATCTTAACAAGTCTACTAAGTGCAGGATTATACCATCTCATATAATGACAGGTTAATGCATCTACATTTGTATCACATTATTAAGGGCATATTAATCATAAGTAAAAGTTAAACCTTCTCTTTAATAATTTTTACCCTTTTTAGACATTAAATCTCAGTTAATAAATATTGGTAATGCAATGAAATATTGTTAAACAACAAATTTCTCGTTTCTTAGAAGACTTAGCTTAGTGTCTTTATCGTCCAAGATTCGAAACACAAACTAAAGAAATAAATTATGCATAATGGTATTTAAAAAAAAAAAAAAACTTTTTTAACCAAATCATATCAAATGCCCCACCATTTTACAGCTTAATATGGCATTTCATTTTGTAGATTAGATCATTTTTTTTAAATTTTAATATTCATATATTTTAATAAAGATTTATTGAATTGAAAAAAAACATTGCTTACCTGGATATTACAAGGGCAATGCGACTGATTTCATTATATCTATACAATAAGCAATCTTAAGGAGTCCATAGATAACAATTAATGGTCTTATCTGAAGTGTTGAAGTTATTGCCAGGAATCAAGGAAAAGGGCGAACATTGACCTTGACTAACATCTGTTACGTTGTTACTACAGGTGTTTCACCATAAGTCGAAATAGACGCCGGGATGCTCCGGAGGAGGGATTGATAAAAATCATTATCAGCCAGCTGAGACATTCAGATAAAATAATGGTATTATTGACCCTTCGACAGGAGCAGCATTATTCTTCTTTCTCTACATCAAAAGGCTGATCAATGCGGCAAAAAGAACCAACGGAACACGACCTTTGCCACTCGGCACCAGCATTCTATCCTCTTTCTCCTCTCTTCTTATTGATTTTTCGTAACCTGTTGCTCTCGGAACCCGCCTGTGCCACTCCCCCTTCGTGTGGCATCCCCAAGGCAGACCGCAATGTTTACACTCGCATGTCGTCTAGATAAGTCCGCAGAAAGCTTGTCATACCCTAAACGTCGTGAGGAACGGCACACTTCTAAGCAAGGCATCGAAATGAGTAATGAGCTTGACAAAACCCTAAATGCTGTTGACCTGAGATTTAGCTTGGAGCGGTGGCATTTAAAAGGCACGCCAATACCTACCCCTCGGATCATAACTTGGCAATTTAGGGCGCATCAAATACTACGTAATATATTCCAAAGCTTATCATTTTAAAATTTATTTCGCCAAATATATTCCACAGTATATATAACCAAAAGGTATTCCTCCAAACAAAACCTACATAAACCACTTTCATAGCTTTCGACGAACAACTTGTTTACATGGCGTAACAAAGGACTTTTACCATACAACATGAAAGCAAATAGTATGATTTAAGCAAAAATCAAGTACTTACTTCTGACAGAGAACATCTCCCCCTGGTTTGTGGCTGTTGGAGTGGCTGCCGGGGAGTGGTGGGGATAGGTCGATGACGAGAGAGTGGGGATGAGTTGGCTTCCCCTCCAAGCCCTGGGCTTTGCCTTCTCCACCCAGCTATACTTCAATACTGTCACACCACACACCATAATATACACACTTCACAGCTGATGCTTCATCGCACCTCCCTTTGATCGTGCATGCTCAACTTGGAAGCTCTCAAGAAGAAAGTTCATACTCAACTTTCAACTATAACCTGCAATAAAGCAGCTCTAAGATGACAGTAACTCAATCTTTCCGATCTAACGAATATTGTCTGTTGGACATATCAGGAAGGAATTTCTATAAACTAATTTTTGCATTGTCCATTTTTGTTGCTAAATATTTTGCCGATTCGCAAGTGTAGTAAAATTTGAACAATGTTTCTTGTTTAGGCAGAAGGTCAGTGACCGAAGTCCCAAACTCGCAATTTTTTAAAAATGACTGTACATGTTCGCATCATGACGTTCGTGTACTTAGTTTTTAGACTCCAGAAGAAGCATCAGTTGATGCGAAACATGTAGAGCCATTTTTAATAAATTTACGATTTTGTAAATTTGGAATTTCGTTGACCTTCTTTCAACACAAGAAACATTATTTATTTTGGGATGTACATTATTTATGTCAGGCAACAATAGCAGTTGGATCATTACGATAGCTTTTTTGTCGAATTAATGGAATCTGAAGGGCTCTTTACACTTTTAGGAGACAACAGCCGGGACCTTAGGACTATTAACGTCGGGCTATCTACAGGTTGCCACCCTTTTATAATACCAACAGCGCGTGGTCGGTCACCCATTCAGGCTCTGACCACGCCCGACGTTGCTTAACTTCGTTGATCTACGGGAACCGGTGCATTCAACGTGGCAATGGCCGTTGGCTGCATTGGAATTCTATGCAGTTTTTTTAAAAAATAAACTTCAATTGTAAGGAGCATCTTGCCCAGCATATTCATAGGGGACTGCTTCCACAATTTATACTACACTTCTGTATTATGAGGAAAACGCCTATTTACCGGGGGGAGGGTGGGGGGTCATGTCTAATTACCGTATATCGCTAATTAAGGGAGGTGGTAACATTAGTATGTACTAATGTTACAGGGAGAGATTGTACATGCAGGCACCGGATGACCTATCATAACTAGAATCTATCCCGAAACTAATGCTAGATTGTTACAAAAGCCTTTGTGTACAAAATGTATTCTTTAAAATACAGGTTATCGTGTTCAACTACTTTTATCCATATTTCAGGTACAAGTTCATTTGATGATGATTTTAGGGAAAAAAAACCCTCGTATCCAGATTTGACATCATCAATGTTTTCCAAGCACCGACCTTTCAAAAAATGTGGCATAGGCATTAAAAGAAAGTCAGACAGTGCGACGTCAGGGCTGTAAGGAGTGTGGCGAAATACGCTAATACCGTGCAGACTGATGGAACAGAGTAGAATAATGAAATCCCACTAGGAAAAATGTCAACTTCCGCTGATAGGTAAACCGGGGAGTCAATTCTTTTTAAATCGGTGTGGAGGGCCGGTGGCCTTGATTCTCAAGGCCTTGGGACATTGGTTTGATACCAACTAGGGGTGGTGGCTTTTCTTTTGAAAATTAAAAGGTTTTCTGCAGATAACTAGTACAAATAATGTGTGTTATGTATAAATGCACTTAAGATTAAAACATATAAACAACTAGGGGTTTAATTGTTCCGAAGATCGCTTGGTGCTACGTAGTAAGGTCCATAAGTTTCCGGCCTGGGATAGAAGGAAAGGTGAAAGAAAAAAACTGGTTTTACTGTTTTTCAATATATTCTCCTCTAAGTTCAACACACTTAATACAACTCTTTGGCAACATTTCTATACCATGAAAAAAATAATTTTCTTCTTTGTTAAAAAAATGTTCTTCCACCGCTGCTTGGAGCTCTTCTTCGGTGTTAAATCGCCCTCCACGAAGGCCAGATTTTAACTTTGAGAAAAGGTAGAAATCGCTAGGGGCCAAGTCTGGGCTGTAAGTTGGATGAGAGGTTTCTTGGAATCCACAGTCCTTCACAGCGGCCTTGGAAATCAATGCTGTGTGGACAGAGGCATTGTCGTGAAGGAGGCGGACGCCTCTGCTTAACTTCCCTCGTCTCTTCTCTTTAATGGCGTCTCGTAACCGGTGAAGTAGGGCTGCATAATACTCACCATTCATTGTGGTATTCCTTTCTTTAAAATCTATCAGTAGTATTCCTTTACAGTCCCAAAAAATTGTGGCCATTACCTTTTTTGTTGACTGCGTGACTTTTGCCTTTAAAGGAGGCGCTTCTCCTGGTCTTCTCCATTCCATGGACTCTCTTTTGCTGAGTGTGTTATAATATAGAACCATTGTGTCATCCCCAGTTACAATTGAGTCCAAAAAATTCCTTGGGTCGGCATTATACTCGCGTAAAAATTCATTGCAGCAGTGAACTCGTTCCTGCTTTTGAGCAGCTGAAAGAATTTTTGGAACCCATCTTGCACTAACCTTGTTCATTTTTTTTTTTTTTTTTTCCGTTTTTAACGGCGCATCAACTATTTGGCTATTAGCGCCGGGCTATCTACAGGTTGCCACCCTTCTCTAATGCCAACAGCACGTGGTCGGTCACCCATTCAGGTACTGACCACGCCCGACGTTGCTTAACTTCGGTGATCTACGGGAACCGGTGCACTCAACGTGGCTATGGCCGTTGGCTTCCTTGTTCATATGCAAATGTTCTTTGATGATCCTCAAAACACTTGGTTTTGAAAGCCCTAACCTCGCTGTTATTTCCTTGGTTTTTAGTCGCCGGTCAGACAGCAATTCAGATTCCACAAGTTGGATTGTTTCAGAAGTGACAGCTTCCAATGGGCGACCGGGACGTGGGTATTCTTCTAGACTTTCACTGTGGAATACGAGGGGGAGGACTGCCCGTATACACAATCCAAGCGCTCTTTAATTTGCGCAGGAGTAAGACCCTCTTTACAAAAGAATTTAATTACCG
Organism: Gonocerus acuteangulatus; assembly: GCA_946811695.1. Lineage (NCBI taxonomy): Eukaryota > Metazoa > Arthropoda > Insecta > Hemiptera > Coreidae > Gonocerus > Gonocerus acuteangulatus. The sequence goes on along the minus strand of OX328128.1, from coordinate 34,021,558 downwards.
CACGGTACTCGAGTTTGAACATTGATATTTGCTATGACGTCAGAAATCCTCAAAGTAATCCTCGAACCTCTAGAAGGCGAATGGAAAGGACAGCTCTGAGAATCTAATCCCTTCAAGGACATCGATCCTAGAGATGAAAGCCTTACCTGGACCTTCATAACCTCTCTTACCCTTTCATCATGTCGGCCGTGGATCTCTTTTCAGAATGGATGGCCTTCTTATATCCTTTCAGGATTACAAGGATCAATCTCATGGTGGATTTTTGTGAGAATTTAATTCATTGTATTATTATAATAATAAATTAATAATTTAACATTCAAGAAGGGGGGAGAGGGAGAGAGGGATTGAGAGAGAGAGGGGAGAGGGAGATATTTGAAAACATTAACAAAAATTATTTTGTGAGGTTAACCTCAATAGCTCAATTTCTTCGATAATTCGAAGTAATAAATGGCTAATATATGACATTCGACAAAACTTTTACGTTTCACGTCCTTCCTAACAACGGGCCATTGGCATTGTCATTTTAATTGGCAACTTTTGGAAAGCTTTGTTTTACAGATTTTCGAACAGATAAAATCGTTAACCCCTATAACCTTTCTACAAACTCATGATTGGTTTAGTCCTTATTGTTTCGCCCCCTATCTTGTTTTGATGACAATTCCATCAGTGTTACTTTGTCCCCCTAAAATATTCATGATATTCTACTGAGGTACGGATAAAAATTTCTTGCCGTATGTAGGGCGCTTGGATTCCATAAAAACACGTAATCTATTTTTAGATTCCCTTTTTGCGTGTTTAGATGGGCGTATATAAGGAGGGGGGATGCTGAGGGGCCTGCAACCCCCCTCCGAAATCCGTAAAAAACCTTAAAAATAACTAATATGATTCAACTTAGTTCAAAATAAATAATTTATTTTGGGTGTAATTGCCAAATTACAACAATTAAAACGTGTGGCTAACTATTCCAAGTTCTAGATTGTTAGTATTCCATACCCCCCAAATGCTATCAGCTCACCCCCTCCCCCCGAAATTCTCCCAGCCCCTCCCGAAATAATTTTCTATATACGCCCATGGATTACGAGGTTGACCTCATATCGCAATCCGGAGTTGTCCATGTGAAATGTCAACGTTTCAGGCGTTGCTTGTTCGCTCTCATGCAGGCTCAAAATGCTCCGAGTTTAATGGAATTTGCTGCAAAAATTCTTCATGTCCTTAACCAGCCGAATCTGCCTACCGGAATACTAGTATTTCGGTGAAATTTAACCGAATAAAAAACGATTTTTACGAAACCATTTTTAAGACCACACCTAATACCTACTTGCACTCTACCAGACCCAAAAAGTGTTTAATTTGAGTGAAATTACGTACAGAAAACATTTTGTCATATAATTTTCTTGAGAATTTTGAAAACCGACTCGGAAATTGTGGTAAGTGATAGTACGGTATCTATTTGAAATCTTAATATATTTTCTACAAAATAGTTCCAATACATTTTTAATAGAGATATCTCATTCGATATCTCCATTAAAAAATGTATTGGAACTATTTACATTTTTTAAAAAAATAGAGATATCTCATTCAAGGAGCCCGGTGGCCCTGACGGTTAAGGCGTGAGCACTTTACACTCCCTGCCAAGGGTCGTAGTTTCCAGTCCCACTATGGGGATGTGACTTTTGTTTAGAAAAAAGAAAAGGCATCCCTAACCAGGATTGAAGAGGGTGGGAGCCTAACCCGTTCTAAACTTCTTAGTTAATAATACTGGGCTTTAAAATTTAAATAAAAATAAATCTCATTCGAGTGCTTAAAATGTGAAAATATTGGCTTTCGTTCTTTTAAACGGGTTTTGTCTCAGTTTGCCTCAAATTGTTTATTTTTTTTACGGCACACTGACTTCTAGGCCACTAGCGCCGACAATTATGGTGCAGCAGGTGATTTTCTCAACGGGCCTCAAATGAGAAAAATCCTTGCTGTAGGCGGAACTCGAATCCAGATCTCTCGCGTCAGATGTCATTCTCCTTTGGTGGCGCCTAAAATCTTACTTGTCTTTAAGATCATTTAACATTTTTTCTCAAAAAATCAAAGAAAGAGATTAACTGTTTCTATTCAAAGCTTTCGAAATGACGCTAGGGATAAGAAGGGAAACACGCTCAAATCTCGCAGTTCCTAAAAATTTGAGATTACTCATCCTCACTTGTGATTGGGTCTACGACATAGGGGAGTCTCCTCCCTAAGGAGGGAGGAAGGAAACACGCAAATAAGAGAAACAATTTACCAGTATTATAGCGATTTTACTCAGCAATGTATGCAGCTTTTTTGGATGTTTTGATTCTTTGAATGCTCTGATTTTTTGACATTCGGATCCTTTAGGTTCCTGTCTAAAGTGGATTAACTTCTTTGAGCAATGGGCTCAATGAAAGAGGTCCCTTTATAAATGAAACAATAATAACAATCCTGATACCTTTATTTTCTACTAATAAAGATGCCCTTCCCTCGCTTTCTGCTCGACATGATGTACGTACGGAAGGAAGAATACATACAACAAAGTCATCAGAATGTACAAAAGATTTGCTTGAGATTTCGGAAGGATTCTTCTGAACGATGGAATGTTCTCTTTCTCGATCAACTCCAAGACGCGTTTCTTCTCCTCGTTGGTTTGTAGTTCTCTTTTGCATTTCTCCTTCTGGTCAGCTGGAAGAAGGGCCTTTATTTCTTCGTAGCAATTCGACTCTTCGCAAGTTTGGCAAAATGTTAATACTCTCTCGTCTACCTGGAAAAGGAAAAGAAGAGTTTTATTCTTTCTTTGTAAAGATTTATTTATTTATTTACTAGCTGTGCCAGCGACTTCTTAGGCGTTAAATAGTGATTTTGGGCAACATTTTAGCATAAATATGCTTTAGCGATGACTAAGCTGAAAAAAAAAACGTTAAAAAAAGTGTCCTCTGGCGTTCGCGCATTCGCGGTGGCCATGTACGAAAAAGAAGAATGTATGTTATACAGTACTTTATATAGGTTTGTCGGGTGGACCTAAAGTATATTTATGTTCCTGAATTTGAACAAACCGCTCTAAACGAATTTTTGTAGGTATATCTTTTGGTTTATTTTGGATTATAAACACCGTCGTTTGGGCATTTTTTTTTAAATCTACTTTACAATAATGCTTCTCTATTCACGATATTAAACGTACAGCCATCGGGGAACAAAGCCTACAGGCTGCTGGAATTGCTAAAACGTGACAGAAAATGAACTATTACTAAGATCCAAACCCACTAAAAAAATACAAACCCTATAAACCGTAAAATTTAAATAAATGAAATATGTATGATACTTTTGTTTAACATTAATTTTAAGTCCGGAATACGAACTAGCAGCATAATCTATCAAATTATACAACGAAAAATGTATGCAGAACGTAACTAAAATGAATATCCTGAAAGTCAAAACAGTTTTATCGAATGCAACTGTTACGCCTTGCGCCTCCGGAATAGGTGCGATCACTGCGAATAATTGAATGCTGTAGGCAGTGGCGCGGCATTCGGCAACAACCTAAAAACATCGACGTGTTTCTTTACATTTACGTTTTTATTTATGTACCGATTGACAACATACAATATATCCGTGAATACCGCATCTAAATCGGATAAGCCGTTTCTGAGATTAGCGTGCACAAGCACCCAGACAATGATTCTAACGATCTTCGTTTTGGGTGCGATTGCGTTTGTAAATACTTTGTATTTACTGAAAAACAATTGTACTCGTATTCAAGTGAATACAAATAAATTTGCATTCGCACTCATTAACAGGAATTTATTTATATTCGTATTTACAAATAAGTGAAGTAAGAATAAATTCGTATTCAAATTTATAAATAGAATTATGTCCAACCCTGCATATATATATATATATATATATATATATATATATATATATATATATATATATATATATATATATATACACGAGTCTAAATAAAAATTTAGACCACCGTTATTTTCTTGGTCTATTGGGCATTGGGTCGACATCATAAGCGGGTTTCCTCCCTACGGAGAGAAATTGTTGATATTTGATTAAAGTGAATAATAAAACGCATCGTTCTAGTTAATATTGGTTTATGAAGAACGTTTATCGACTTTCGATAAAAGAGGAGTTTTAAGGAATGCATAAAAGCCAGATGTAAAAAAATGTCTGAGCCTGGCTGGAACAGATAGCATTGTAAGGATTAAATTTTCATGCTAGGAAGCACTCTTTAAAAAAGGGCCGGATGTATTTTGCAATTTTTCAGTCATTGCGTCCGTTATGGTCTACTGAATAAGTGAATTCATTCGGGTTTTATGCAGCCTGGATGCAGGTTTATATGTATCCTGTTAAAAAAATATATTTTTTCATACTACTTCCGTAACTCAAAACATTACCAAAATTTAGGCAAACGTCAAACAACTAGGAAGTAATTCAACCGTTTCCAAAGTTTCTAAGTACCCAAACAATAAATTCGTTAGAATACAAATAGTATTATATACTTTCATCAAAAACGGTTACAGACATTGACTCAAAAATTGTTTCATTCGTTTTCCCACGTTAGAAAACCTACACAACGCGTACCTTTCGCGCAAGGTTTGCTGAAAAAACTGTCTTCCTGTTGGCGGATCCTACTGGTTGACCTTTTGCTTAGAATAATATTTTTGCACAAAATTTCATTAGATGGCGTCATAAGCGGGGTTCCTACCTATCTAGGAAGGGCAGAAAAACGCTAAATAAAATATCTGAAATCAAAACTTCCTGACAGCAGATTACTTCAGATCCCCTAGCCATAATATCTATTAATGATCTGATCTGTGATCACTAGACAATGCCTTAATGCAAAAAACGCCTTCTTCTCATGGCCCTAAATTCCATCTCTAAGAAGGTGTCAACAAAATTGAAACGACTGTAAACGAATTTAATACTAAAACCAGTACTGATTTATGGCTGTGCGCCGCAAATTCTCGTCAAAATCGATTTCTTTTAACGTAACCGATGGCTGGAGATCCTCAGCCACATGACAAATGACATTTTCATGCCAAAACAATTCCAGAATGGCTTGAACACGAAGTTCTCCAGTAGCACGAAGTTCTCCGAGTGATAGTGGGCCCAAAGCGTGATAAGAATTTAGGGATCTGGAGAAGAAAGGCAAGGAAGGAAATAATCCCTAAAACGATGCAATCGATCGCCCTAGATATGAAAGGAAAGAGGTTACAATGGACGAGAACAAGAGGTCCTTTCTTTTTTACGATGAACCTCTCAGCACTAGAAACTAGGCCAAGATGAAGACTGAGATTCAGATGGGTGTACAGGTTAGATAAGGACACCGCTGATCGCCGTGCAATAAATTAAGAAGCCATCGCCCAGGTTATACAGAGTTGGAAGAAGCTAAATACCTTCTAGGCATATAAGACAACCAAAGAATGCCCGAATAGTATAGGCTAAAGCAAAAAGAAAACCTAGATTCAGATGGATTGACAGGATAAACAAACTCACCGCTCTAATGCCGTTGACCGGAGTGGAAAGAGGCGGAGGTTAAGGCGGCTAAAGATCCATAAGATCTGTAAAGCAGGCTACACACGGTCAGGTAGCCCTGTCAGTTTGGCCTGAACAGTCCACCGGACAGTCTTACCCGACAGATCTGCCGGAATATATACACGACTTTAGGCAACCATAAAAGACCTCAATAGTTCGAACTAGGCCATGATTCTGATAGGTGTACAGAATAAAGAAAGATACTACCACTAAAGACCCATCGACCAGGATGCACAAGGATGCTGGTTGCCTAAAGAATTCTAAGATCTGTAAGGCAGCCGAGGAAGGCACCAGTCGTAAGTACTAGGCCAAGAGGAGATTAAAATAGGTGTTCAGAATAAAGAAAGGTACTAACACTGAAAAGCCATCGACCAGGATAGACAAGTATGCTGGTTGAGACGCCTAAAGAATTCTAAGATCTGTAAGGCAGCCGAGGAAGCCACCAGTCGTAAGAACTAGGCCATGAGGAAGACCGAGATTCAGATGGGTGTAGAGAATAAAGGAAGATACCACTGAAAAGCCATCGACCAGGATAGACAAGGATGCTGGTTGAGGCGCCTAAATATTTCCAAGGTCCATTTTTGAACAGATTCAAAACGTTCCTGGTATAATTTAATGTTTTAAACCATTTTGCGGATCAACTCCTCCCAGTTTGTCCAAGAATCTCCAAGGTATTCAATCGAACCGAAGAAGAATATAATATCATACTTACGTTCGGTACGTAGCAGTAGCTGGCGTAATGTATCATCAACATTGAGATGACGTAAATTGCAGTTCCTATTGTGATGCTCTTTTTGATGCGCCTCGTTGCATCAGCCTTCCAGAGGAAGCATTTGAAGGAGCACTCACGATGGATCTTCATCGTACGGTCCACATCACTTCTTGTCGTCGCTCTTTTCCTCTCTGAAAGATTTGTTAGTAACATGTCTCGTTCATTATAAAATTAGGTTATGCTCGTTGTTGGTTGGGCTTAAAAAGGCTGAATAACAACGAATGCAAAACAAGGAGGAATGTAGGCGCTGTGATAGACTAATTTATGAGCCAGTTTGTTCTGAAAAGAAGATATAAAAAATATAACTTATTCGAAAGTTTTTTAAATTTTATAAACACCTTTTGGCCACCTAGTTAATATAACGATTTTAAGCATGGACGAAAGTCGTGCCCATTTATGAATTAAGCACACCAAAAAACAGTTCCAAAAATAAATTTAAATAAAAACATAATACATAAATTAAGGGGAAAAATACGATCCAAGAATATTTTTTTTTAATTTTGTGGTATGCACCTGTAGATGTTTAAAAATTAAGTAACGGCTACCATCGGTCAAAAATAATGAAAGACCAGTGGATATATCTAATATTAATGTATTTGCACCTTAAATGATTTTTATTTTCGTTCTTTATTTTATTCCCTAAAGCTTATGGTAAAAATAACATAATAGTAAAAAATTAATATGGTGAAGAACGTATTTTCATAAGAAACCTGTACGATAAGTTGTAAATATTGTACACACACTATTTACCTTTATCTGTTGTATCAAGATTTTTATTTCGCTGGTTTTCAAAATAACGTTTGATTCTATTTTTATTTATTACACTATTAAGTGAATTGACACATTCGTAATTGTCTTCACCAAGAATTAAATCAGTCTGTAAAAATAATATATTTATGCTTTGCTTTCCAAGTTTATGTAGTTTTTTTTTTGTTTTTTGGTAAAAATACAGTTTCCCGCCCTCCAAACCGATTTCTTTCAAACTTTGCACAATAACGTATTTTGATGCACTAAACACGAATACGATAAAAAAAACAAAAAAAAAAAAAACGTCGGATTTAACTAGGAAAGAAGTTATTAAGCACTTAAGTTCACTGTTGTGCAGGTTATGAGAGCTATTAATTATAGCGAGTTGGATTGTTTGAGGTTTTGTTATCTTCTTGAGCGAGCGTAGCGAGCGGAAACGCATAGCACGTATGCTCTTAAGCGACAGGTGAGGATGCCCTTAAAATTAACAACATTTTCGAATAAATGGTTTCTGAACATTTCAAATGAGAGTTCTCTGTTTCCCAAAGTTATATATCTGCGCATGCGCGTGTTTACAAATACGCTGATGACGCCTAGTTTTATAACCTTCCTAACTTTAGTGCTTAATATTATATTCTATTAATTTTAGCGAGTTGGATTGACTGGGGTTTTGTTATCTTCTTGAGCGAGTGTAGCGAGCGGAAACGCATAGCATGTATGCCTTAAAGTCGTCACAAATTTAGTTGTTTACATTAGCTCTCATAACCTGCATAACAGTGAACTTAAGTGCTTAATAACTTCTTTCCTAGTTAAACCCGACGTTTTTTTTTTATCGTATTCGTGTTTAGTGCATCAAAATACGTTATTGTGCAAAGTTTGAAAGAAATCGGTTTGGAGGGCGGGAAACTGCATTTTTACCTTTTTTTTTTTTTTTTTTTTTTTTGCAATAGATAAGTTAACTAACCTCTTCATGTTGTTGAACGTCCTCCGGGCGGACACTTGAATAACTGGTGAACATCTTTCAATATAATGAGATTACATATGGTTTTAGACAGTTCAGATATAATAAGATTTTTCCGTGATTTGTCTTTCTAAATTTTAATTCCATAAAGTGTGGTGGAAACCAACAATAACCAAAATACGGTGTATTTAATAATATTTGTAATCATGTGTTATCATCGATAAGAAATTGCAAAGTCCATATTCCGATAACCCTAAAGATCACTGTTATGCGGGTTATGAAAGCTTACGTAAACAACGTATTTGTAAACATGTGCATACGCAGGGATGTAAAATTGGCAAAGAAAGAACTCTCATTTGAAATGTTGATAAACTATTTATTTAAAAAAACTTGTAAATTTTAAGGGCTTCCTCACCCATCGTAACGGGTCGCTTATGGGCATGCCAGCTATGAGTTTCCGCTCGCTCAAGAAGATATCAAAACTCTAGTCAATCCAACTCGCTAAAATTAATAGAATTATATTAATTTTAGCGAGTTGGATTGACTAGAGTTTTGATATCTTCTTGAGCGAGCGGAAACGCATACGTCTCCTCCGGTCTTCCTAGCCTCCTATAAACAACTATATAATCCTGCAACTTCATAGTTATTAATCCAACATATCTAATTATTAGAACATTTCTCAATCAAACTGTTCTCAATTATTTTATTATTAATAAAATAAAATTGGATTTTGTTACTCTATATCGACATTTATCAATTATACCATCCTTCTTCCCGGATCGACTTCTCAAACACGTATTATAAACATAAAACATGTGTATTTGTATATATATATATATATATATATATATATATATATATATATATATATACACACACAAATAAACTGTCTTGGGGGGGGGGGTACATATATACTGTCTTGGGAGTAGAAGAAAAAGGGGGTTTCTGGGCCACTTACTTTAACTGACTTTAACTCACTTTGTATTAAAATCATCATAAACCCAGCGATCAGGTTTTTTTCGGGGAAATGGGGTATTTTTGGAAGTGGCCCAGAAACCCTCTTTTCCTTCTACTCTTGGGTCTCCCGTGGTCTAGTGGCTAGCGCCTTAGATTCCGGCGGCAGGAATTTTCTCATCCCACGGCTCGTTCGGGAAAATTCCTCGCTGCACCCTGGATGTCGGCGCTAATAACCTAGTTGTCGAAGCGCCGTAAAAACATAAATAAATTGTCTTTTCGCTCTCTTTCTGGCTCAAAGATTATCCGAAATTACTTATTATTATTAGATTAGATTTTTGTTACCAATAGAATCTATCTTTCGTACAAATTCGTGCGAAACAAATCTTTAGGCTTCCGGGGACAAGTTTTATAGGTAATTCGACGTGGGTTTTGGAATGTAATTTTCAAAGCTACGTATATTGTGTATATTGAGCTGAAAAATGTTCAAGACATTCATACAAACTAAGACAACGTTAATAATTTTTCTTACGTTTGATGTTGAGGTAGTATTAGAAAAAACGTTATTTAAGGTGATATAAGAATTTTTGAGGGTTGTGTGTATTTTCTGAAATATCTCGTGATAAATCGTGTTAATTAAAAAGTAAACATTCGAAAGTTTACTAAATTTCTTTTCTTTTTTTTTTTGGTCCAGTTATTAATTGGTTGTTGTATCTTTTTAATCGCATTTAACACTAAAATGAGGATATTTTTTTGTTCGAAGTTTCCTATATTTTGTTATGTTACTACATGTACATTGCAATAACAAGAAAATTACAATACTAATTGTGGGTAATTGACGAAGCTGACAAGGGATGTGAATAGAACAAGATGGCGAAGCTGCCGACACAGGACTAAACACAAACTGCTGTGGTAACTTCCACAAACTCCCTTAACCCTTAATACCAGAGGCGGTGTTGAGCAAGTTTGTGCTAGTTTTGGTTCGTAGTCTCCTGTTCATTTTCTACCCATTAGAACACATTTACATAAATATGAGCATTAGTAGAAATCAGTTTTCTAGCAAGTTAATATATGTATTTCTGCTTTTATATATATATATACGATCGATTGCCTCCAAAGAGATAACATATATATATATATATATATATATATATATATATATATATATATATATATATATATATATGTTATCTCTTTGGAGGCAATCGATTCTGAGGGTTAGGTAAATGCAGAATAAAAAAAAATATGTTAAGTTAAATTATAATATAATTTTTATATTATATTATTGCTTCTTGCAATAATAATGCTCATGCTAATAGTAATTATAAAAATAAACTTATTTTTCTCCGTGTATAAACTCTGAAATAAATAATTTGTCCTTGCATCGTTTGCTCATTAGTAACAGTAGAAAATAAATATAAATTAAAAATTGATTCTCTGCGTGATTTAGATAAAAATGATTATAATTAACTAGCTGTTACCTGGCGTGCTATGCAACACCTACTTACCGCATCTAGAAAAGAAAAAATAAACCAAATAAGTAATATTAAAATCTTATAACGCAAATATGTAACTATTTGGGTTCATAGTTTCGAGCCCGTGACCTCCGAACTGTGAGTCCTAGAGGATTTTAACATATACCTATGACTGTCCCCCAATCAAGACCAACGTGTGTGACAAGTTTGATCGAAATCGGTCAATCAGTGTGGATTTGTGTAAGGACGAAACAGACAGACGGGTGATTTCTATATATATATATATATATATATATATATATATATATATGAGCATGTTATATGCATCCAAAATTTCAGTGCTCTACTTATGCTTATAAATTATACATTATTTATACTATTACTTGAGCAAGTATTATAATTAGTATGGGCTGGCCTCAGGGAATCCCTACTTAACGCACGTTTTAACACTATTTCTCATTAGCACATGCTGTACAACAAACTATTGCCGGCATTACCTCCCTTGCATCTCTTTACCCGAAATTTAATATTTTCGCGGGTTCACACTCTAGTGATATACATAGAGGTCTACAGTAAGTAGTCCCTTGAAGGCGTTGGTGGATGTCACCTCGCCGCTACACGTGCACACACATACATATATATATATATATATATATATATATATATATATATATATATGTATATATATTTATGTATATATATTTGTGTGTGTGCATAATTATTAATAAAAAATCCGTCACGCAGGGGCTTTGTACCTATTGCCTGTTCTGATAGACGGAGAAGTTCAATAATACATTTCATTCATTCGCAATTTTGAGGTAAATATTCCCGATGGTTCAGCCTTGTGCAAATTCATATCACAAGGAACGACGCGGACACGATACCTGAAACAGTATAAATAAGATCTAGAGGGGTCTCCCTTGGTCTAGTGGCTAGCGCGCTAGATTCACTAGCGGTAGATGGTGGGCCCGATCCCCACCGGCGCACACACGGCAAATTGAGCCATTTAGCGCGACAAAAGTATTTTGTGTTTTTATTTTAATGTTTTTACTTTTTATGTTTTTTGTTTTTAAATGATTTGTTTAATAAGCCTGAATACATTATTTATTACTTTGTTTTCAACTATTAAGAGTGTTTAGAATTGGTTAGTAATAAAATAAAACGCAGAATTATAGAAAACTTATAGAAAATTCATGATCTTTTTGTAACCATTTTGCATGTTTTTTTAAGAATCTTTCTTCCATATAATTACAATCTTTCCATTTGGCCGTTATCTTAGTTACAAAGACTTTTATTATATATTTTATTTGTTCTTCGTATATTTGTGAGTTAAATATTTTATATTTATTCACAATATAAGTATACAATTTTTGATTGCACGTGAGAGCTGAAACTTTGAATAAACTTTCATTTTTCATCAGAAAAAAACAGTTCTTTTCTTGTTATATATAAAACGGGTTCTTCAGCAGCTATCTGACTATCCAAACAAAATTTAAATTTACATCAAAAGGGGGAAGAAGGGGGAGCTAAAAATGTCAAGACAGTAAAGTAGAAGCTTAAGGCTTTTTGAAAAAAAATATTTGGAACTGGAACTTTGTGGAACTTTTTTTGAAACCTTACTCAAACTTAAGTAATCAACAAAATATGTAAAATTTAGTAATCATTTCATTAATTTTTTTTTCTTTGATATGCCTTTGTGTTATGACAAATATATTATATATTTATAAAGAACATAACACTAGGTAATAAATCCATTGTGAAAAGAATTTATGAAATTTGCACACAATTTTTAAAACACACATAACTAAGACCGTAGTTGGAACAAGACTAGACAGTGGAAGTGGAAGAGACTAGCAATGGTTGCCTTCCTTATTGTCTTAGACAGTTCTGGATTAAACTAGATAAAAAAACTCGTTCGGTTTTCAATGAATAGAAGACTCTAGCACGTGTTGACACGTAAAATGACTTTTTTCGATGACATCACATTTTCGACTTTTGTCGCCCTAAAGTAGGTATTTTGCCCAGTGTGCGGCGGCAGAAATTTTCTCATCTCAGGGCTCGCTGAGAAAATTCCTGGCTGCACCCTGGATGTCGGCGCTAATGGCCAAGAATTGTCGATGCGCCATAAAAAAAAAAAAAAAAAAAAAGATCTAGTCTTATTTAAGACTAGGGAAGGCTTTGAGAGGTTAGCCAACGGAGATAGTGTTTAATACTTATCAATACCTTGTTTTAAACCTCCTAGAGAAAAGGTAATAACATTTTTACTGCCAATTGTCTGCACCGGGAATATAGGCCACGCCCTTTTCCCTCCAACTAAACCATATATAATAAGTTTTTTTTGTGTTCGTTATTTTGAAATGTCAATTCTTCCCCTATCAGACTTTCGCGGATGCGGAATTAGACTTTTTTATCTATGTGAACAGACTTAACGAATTCTTGTATCAGAACACAAGATATCTTTTATTTATTTAAATTGTAACGTCCAGTTTTAATAATCCCAGAATTGGATTGGGATGATGCCTTTTCCTTTTTCTTAGAAAGAAAACACCCCTAGTGGGAATCGAACCCACGACCTTAAGCACAGAGTGCATACGCCCTAGCACTCACAGCCATCGGGCCTCTAAGTTATGTTTTATCCAACGACAAAAACAAAATGGATACTTGAAGACAAATTTTCTCGTTAACCTAGATTGAAGCGAGGAACTCATGCCTGGAGGACTAGCTATGGGGTTGAGTGAATTGAATTTGTGTTCATTAGAGAAGGCAGTGGGGGGGGGGGGGGGGGAGGTCCGACCAATTAGAAGGGCAATTAGAGAGCTAATGGAAGGTCCGAGCCAATCAGAAGCCTCCTAGTTAGGCCCCTTTACCAATAGGAATGCGTGTCTGTTTTTTCAAGGGCAAGCTATTTTTCAAAGGACGTTTTCTTCCCGTGGTAGGGCATATAGCGAGTCCGATTCTTACGGGTTGAGGATTCGAGTCTCCCTTGCATTAGCTTCAGTGTATGCTTAGGTAGGGTTGCAACCTGCAGACAGCCCGGCTAATGGTCTAGATAATGATGCGCCGTGAAAAAATATAATGGTACTTACGTACTAGATTCGCCAGGTTAGCGAGAAGTGGGTCTCGTTCAGTGATCTGGATCATCGGCGCAGGCATTTCTATTGGTTTATTCCTATGGGCAATGCCATTGGCTGTTCTTTCTAGTAATAGCTTTGTTTACTTACTGTTTGTAATGCGATTCGGTATTAGATTTGAGTTTTCTGTTCTATTCATTGTTTCTTGTTTGAGTTCTTACTGTTGTTTGTGTCCTTTGTGCTGTTTTTCTTTTGGCTAGGAAAATGAGTCTTTGGGATTTACTTACGACTGAAAAAGATGCCATTCAGATAGTTGGAAATGTTACCAAACTAACCTTTCCTAACTTTTCTTAACTAGCATATCGGCCCATTTTCCACCGAAAAAACAGTGATCTATATTATCAACAAGTTGTATTGACTAGAGTTTCTATATAACCTTGAGCAAGCGAAGGTTATATAGAACCATTAGGGTTGATGGCTTTTTTTGGGAAAAAATAAAAGGCATCAGCCCTATCCTGGCCAGAAAAGGGTGGTTATCTATAGATAATCGACATAAAATTCTTATTTAATTATAATAGACGTTAAAATGTAAATAAATAAATGATATATTTGGCTTTATTTTATTTAAATTTTAACGTCCATTATTATTAACTAAGAATTTTGGGACGGGGTATCTATAGGAATTTGGTATTATTTAAATTATATAATGTGGCTGTTTCCATTCTTACACAAAGGATGTAACTTAATATATTAACTTAATATTAGTTTACTTAGGATGTTGCTAAATATTTTATTATTTATTTAAATTTTAACGTCCATTTATTATTAACTACGAATTTTAGGACGGGTTATCTATAGGTTACCACCCTTTTCTAGCCAGGATAGGGGTGATGCCTTTTCTTTTTTCGAAAGAAAAGCCACCGCCCCTAGTGGGAATCGAACCCACGACCTTTGGCTCTGAGTGTTAAGAGCTCACGCCTTAACCCTCACGGCTACCGGGTCTCCAAATGTTTTATTATTTAATAATAGATTATTTAATAATAGATAATAATCTATTTTATTATTTAATAATAGATTATTTTTTTTTAAGTTTTGTTCTGTAGAAAATAAACCTGCACAATGATTTCTCATTATTATTTACTATTTTTGAACATAATCAGGATTTTGTGTGGAGCTCAATTCGTTTTGAATTTATAATCTACCATTTTGAGTAGAAGTTATAGACTCTATTCTATTAATTTAAAAAATTGTTTTTTATTCCCTTATCATATTTATAATTTATATATTTTTTGTAGGATTACATTATCGCTAACAATGCTGATCAAATACATAAGATTATAATTCGGGCTAAAATTAAGATGTTTTCCCTAATTATTTTCTTTGATGATGATTTAAATTAATTTTGATCCTTTTTTTGAAGTGGAGACTTCGAAAAGGGAAAGAGGAAATTAAGGAAGTTCACTAATTACAACTTAAAACAGACTCGAGTTAAACGAATCCTTTCAAGTTTTCCCTTCAAAACTGCCCTGATTGTTAATTTCTTCAGTTTTCATTAATAATCAGCTCAGAATAAACAATACCTCACGTAGGACCTCCATAACTATGCACATTTTATAGTAATATATATATAGTTTACGCTGCATATCCTAAAGAAGTTAAATATACAGTAGGCAAAAAAAGTATTTGCACACCTACGTTTTTTTGTTGTACTGTAAAGTATGGGTACATTTTAATTTTTTTAATGTAAATTACAAAAGATAACACTAAACAACATAGAACAGCACAAACATTTATTTCAAAAAAGTACATGGAAAATTGTTGTAATAAATTTTATCATTTTTTACTGCAAAAAAAGTATTTGCACACTTTGATTCTTATGATATATATGTTCATATTTATTTCATTTTTTTGTTTTAATATTTTGTGTGCATACCATTGGCACATATAAGAGCTTCCAAACGTCTAGGCATAGATTCTACAAGTTTTTGTGGGAAATCCACTGATAAATTATTCCAGGACTCTAAAATTACCTGCCTCAAGTGTTCCTTGCCTTTTATTGATGTCTGACGCATTTTTCTGTCCAAAATATGCCACAGGTTCTCTATAGGGTTGAGGTCCGGTATCTGAGGTCAGCCGTCTACAGGCATTGTAGAGGAGCCATTCTTTTGTAATATTAGCTGTGTGTTTGGGGTCATTATCTTGCTGGAAGTAAAAGGTATCTTGAAGCCCTAATTTGCAGCACTCGCACCCAGGTTACCCCTTAACACATCCACATAGGACCGGGCTGTCATCGTACCTTCAATCACATGCAAATTACCAGGCCCATTGCAAGCCATACAGCCCCAAACCATTATATTACCTCCACCATGCTTAACCGTACTTAAAATATTTTGTTTTTTAAAAGCTGTATTTTTCCTTTGCCATATAGTGGTAACACTTGTTGGTTTGAAAACATCAAACTTACTCTCATCAGAGGAAAAAAACCTACTTCCAAAAGTCTAGTGGTTTGTCTTTGTATTGTTGTGCGAATTCTAGTCTTTCCTTTCGGTTAATTTCACTGATCAATGGCTTCTTTAAAGGCCGCCTAGCTCGTAGGGCAGCATCGTGGTGAACATTCCGTACTGTCTGTGCTGTGACCTGTTTCCCTGAACATGACGCAATGTCATTCGCCAAATTTTGGGCACTCACTGTAGGATTTTTTAGGGCATTTTTAACAATTTTTCGTCTCTTTCTTACTGTGAGAACTCGTGGACGACCTAAACTAAAGGAACTTCTAAAGCACAGAGGGGATTAGCAATAAGACCTAGAACTCCGATCAAAGGCTGAATTTAAAATCCCATAACACATCTTAGAGATGTGTGCAAATACTTTTTTTGCAGTACAAATTGTAAAAAATAATTATAGCAATGTGCTATAAATATATATTTTTTTAAACTGTATGTTATTCAATTTATTTTATGTTCTTTTTTGAAGGTGTACATAAAAAAAAGTAAAATGTACCTATATTTTCCCGAAAAACCAAAAAAATATTGGTGTGCAAATACTTTTTTTGCCTACTGTAAATAACCTACAGTGAGCGTCAAAATTATTCATATAAAACACAATGTTAAATAGGTTTCCATATTTTATTTATCAAATATTACTTTAAATAAATAAGTTTTATTGTTCTGCAAAGATCCTTCTCTTGCAGTAACAATGCGACTTCTTTGTTAATTTATTAATTAAGAGAATTAATTTTCTTACCTAAACTGATAAAAACGGAACATGTAATGTCAAAAGTATTGATATACTTCCAAAAAAAATCCATTATCTCTTCACAACTTTAACCCTTATGTAACATTGTATTCTACGTTCACTTCTAGGCAGACCAAAGTGCTTTAGCGGAGCAAACAATTAATCTATTCTCTTTGAGAAATTTAAAAATCACTGCTGCTTTTGTTATATTATCCTACTAGTTTAATTTATTTATTTATTTATTTTTTTTTTTTTACGGCGCATCAACAAATCTTGGCTATTAGCGCCGCCTACTAGTTTAATAAACGAAATTCGACCCGATCACTGATGCTGGACCAGTAATGTGACTGCCAATGTAATTTAAACGGTACTCAGTACGGTTCTCTGGCTGATGATCATAGTAAAAGAGATCACATTTTGGGATGTACTTTAAGTTAACTAAACACCGATCTATCATATTTTTGGAATATGTTGTTGTGATAAAATGTTTTTTATCTCAGCCAAAGAAAAACGTACTGTTTTTTTTTCCTTTTAAACAGTGCATCGACTGTTTAATACATCAATCGGCCTCCCTCCTTCTAAAGAAAGTGTACCTATTATGGCAAAAAAATCCTTAAATCTAAGTATAACCTAAACTACTTTATTTACAGAAAACTTTGGTTGTATCCTTTTTAATTTATACCGGATCAAGCATTAAAGATTAATCTAAACCTAAAAGAATTACGTGTATATTTGCATATTTACACGTTTAGTGTACTTACATTCACACTGTTCTTACATTCTCATTCAATAAATTACATGCACACCAATACAACAAGTAAATTAATAAAGAGAGTTTACATATTTTTTTTAATTTTCCTTTGCAATGTATCGAAGATTTTCTTGTAGTTATTAGAAAACCACTTTGTCTTTCGGGTAGTTCTTCAGTCTTTTCACAGATGGCTCTGTCCTATATAGCACATCTCTCAGTGTAGATAGATAGATATTTAAAAAACTGTATTTATGCATTAACTTTTTACAGGGAGGCCAATGTCCCTTGAATAACATCATTTCTTAAATTATAAAAACATAATAATTCTCAGTGTATTTGGTATACGTTCATACAGTGATGGTGAGCATGGAGTGATAAAAAGATATTCACCAATGTCTTTCATAGGTAAAAAACACCGATTTTTGAGTTGTGTCATTTAAGAAATACTAGTGCGATATATGTTTCGATCTTATTTGCATTTTTCTAAATTAATCTTCATGCCTACAAATTCTTCCGTTTTTTTTTTTTTTTTAAATGTGTTCTCTTTGGAAAAAATAAAAGGCATCAGCCCTATCCTGGCCAGAAAAGGGTGGTAATCTATAGATAACCGACCTAAAATTCTTATTTAATTATAGTGGACGTTAAAATTTAAATAAATAAATAATATATTTAGGAATTTGGTTTTATTTAAATTATATAATGTGGCTATTTCCATTCCTAAACAAAGGACGTAACATATTAGTTTACTTAGGATGTTGCTAACGATTTTATTATTTAAGTTATTCCGTTTTTTTTTTTGTTTTTTTTTAAATGTGTTCAAAACAGTTAATGTAGTAAAAACAGATACTACTAATTTTAATAAGAATTAAGTTAAATTAGTGAAGGAACGTAGAGTTCAATCAGTGCCAAGAAGAAGGAAACCTCTTTTCCTGTTGAACCTCCACCTTGAATGTTAAACCGAATCGTTCATGAACGACACAGACTGCCTTCTTGATAAAAACGAATGGATCGAATTGGAAATTAGAGGTTTACTATTGTAACTAGTAGCTTGGCTATAACTTCACTCAAAATGTGTGTATTTTTCAATATTTTATTAGTTTTTAAGCCATCTATTTTTTGGTAAGACGGCTAGACTATAACTTATATTATTGTGATTTATGTAAAATATTTCGCTTATTATTAAAAACAATAATTCTTTTATTGTTAGTTCGGTTTTATTAAAATATCTATTTTTGTAGGTTTATTATTGTAGAACCTAGAAATAAATCTTACAATCAAAGAACTCGCAAAAAAAGAAGAGAATTCACGAAGAATTCATTAAAAACTCTGTGTTCTATACGACAAGGGCATGGTTCTTCAAATACAGGTAAAGCATCTTGGAGTTATTCTGC
The DNA here is from genome assembly GCA_946811695.1 of Gonocerus acuteangulatus. Lineage (NCBI taxonomy): Eukaryota > Metazoa > Arthropoda > Insecta > Hemiptera > Coreidae > Gonocerus > Gonocerus acuteangulatus. Next base: position 34,002,652 of record OX328128.1, on the reverse strand, counting down.
GAATTCTTCTTCAGGATCATAAATAACAAAAATAGATAATAATTGGATTCGTTAATTTCCAGTCTTCAAATTGTAAACAATCATCACCAGACCCAATCAAATATGGGTTGTACTCTCAAGGGACAAAAGAATTGGCTGTTTATATGTACTATATGACCTCAACTGTACACAAGGTTTACTTATCCATGGTGCCGAAATAATAGCAACAGCATCTCTTCCGATCGGACAGCTTTCTGAAGAAGCTTAGGAGAGCAGAAATAAAGATTATCAGGCTGAGCCACACTAGTACAAATTATCGATTTTCTACGAATGAAGATGTGATCCACAGTATGTTAGAATTGCTTCCCCTGTTAGTTTTTAGTAATTGACATGAACCTAAGAAATATATTTTCCACTAAGTGCAGAAACCATGGAATTATTAATTTAAGAACCATATGCATTTTCATATTTGAAGGCCCGGTGGCAGAGACTGCTAAGGCGTGTGCTCTCAGTGCCTAAGGTCGTGGGTTCGATTCCCACTAGGGTTGTTGGCTTTTCTTTCGAAAAAAGAAAAGTCATCAGCCCTATCCTGACTAGAAAAAAGTGGAAACCTATAGATGATTCTTCCTAAAATTCGTTGAACATAATGAATGGACGTTAAAATTTAAATAAATAATATTGTCATAATTACTTATTGTTAGTTCGGCTTTATCACAATATTTTTATAAATCTGGATTTAGGGTGCGATACAAACTTTTTTCGAATAATTGTAGGTAGGTAAATTCAGCTCTTTCTTCCAGGGCGATTTCCCAAGGCATTAAAAATATTCGAAATAATAATAATTATTATAATAGATAGTTTTTTATTTGGTCTTAACGTCCAACTACCACATGGTTCGAGGACGGGATATTAGTGGCACTCAAAAAATCACAATGACCTGCGGGTACTGTAGGGTACCTTTTGTGTTAGTATAAGTTTATAGTGCATGTATATCTATTGGCTATCTATCTGGCTCAATTTTTGACGAGCATTGGTACAGAAATACTCTGTTCAAGTTTCAAGTTAGTTTCTGCGACAAAAATCGAAGGGCTTACATATTTCCTTTAATATTCTTTTAGGTACAGTTATGAGTTTTCTAACAACAGGGAAACAAATGAAACCATTTTAAAGGCAATATTTATAATAGTTTACGAGATACGAAATATTTGGATACAACTAGTTTTCAAAAATCTATGAAATCAGCTGTAAAGAATGCAGTGTTTGTTTTTTTTTTTTTTTAAATACACTTTATAAAAAAGTTTAGTTAACATGTTTTCCACCAAATGTCTCATTTCGCATCGGATATTACCCTACTTATAAAATGAGACATCTTAGAAAGTGGCTTTCCTCTCAATAGGAAGTTGGAAAATCTTGACAAGAAGAAATCTGATCATGAGGAAGTGGAAAAACGAGGAAACGATAAGACATAAGAAGAATTGACCGGTCGGTATAATACAAGACTGGTATTACATACACGTCTCCTTTTGATATATACGTCGAAGCATTCCCTCGTACAGCTGTCCCGAACTGCAGAACCACCCACGCACCGCGCAGGCGCTCAATTCCCCGCTTGAAGACAGCCGGCAAAACAAGCCATCACTCGCTCTCCGAACTTCGACTAGCTCGCATTCCGGTCTCGAAAACAGGTAACGTATTACTGTAATGTGTTCGCTAGCAACAAAATCCTCACAGAACACAAACACATGAGGAGGGTTCTGTCCCCATGTGTAAAAACCTCGTAGAAACTTTTAATACGACTACATAAAAATACACTGTCATCTATCTATTGGCATGATACATTTTTTTATTGTAATATCACAAGTGCCACCAAACACACTACAAATATCCATGATAAAATCAATAATAACACAATTATCAAAATATGCAAACTAAAAAAATCCTGAACCCGAGATACAATAATAAACACATTTCCTAACATAATGCTTAGCATGTTTGTGTATTATGCATAAATTTCTATATGTATACAAATAGTTCTGCTTAAAAATTAATTTTTCCTTGAAAGTGATGTGTATATTGTTAAAATCTGGACACATATGGCGGGAAAGGAATTACGCGAATCATTCGTTGCTATTATATCAGAGTTTGCATAAACTGAATTCGCTTTGACCTGGAGCCAAAATATAAAAAAATCGACTGGCAGGAACTGCGTCATCTTAGCGCGGTTCCGTTCATACCTAGTGCCTTTAGTAAAGGAATAGAAGCAGTTATTAGTAGGTTTTGGTCTTTCGTGAGAAATATAAAATCAAATCTCAAAGGTAAAGAAGATTTAAGGCGCGATAACAGGAAACTGATTGTATCTGAAGCGGAAATTACTCCATCCTCTGTCACAACGTTCGCTCTTGGAAACACTGTTTCACATTTTCTTACCTCCTTTTACTGGTAAATGCAATTAAAAAACAACAACCAATTAAAAAGTTAAGTAAACAAGGATAAAACCCCGTTCAAAAGAACAAAACTAATCATATCACAGTTTAGAGCACTTACTTTTCCGATCTCGAAATAGTTTCTACTGAATCAATCGTTTCTGAATACCCAAACTGAAAATTAGCGTGGAAAAGTATTTGTTTTGTAAACGGCCACAGATATTACTTTAAAGTGGTTTCATTCGTAGTTTTTTTCGTTAAAGGACCTATAAAACAAGTTTCACGCTAAAACCCATTTTCTGGAGGGCGGATTCTCCTGGTTAACGAACTTGACCTTTCCAATTATATGAAAGATTTTTGTACCAAATTTTATCAAAATCGGCCCATTTTTCAGGCAGCTAAAGCGCGAACAGACAAATATATATATCTATACACACACACACACACACACACACACACACAAATTTGACTCACCGTTATTTTCTCGATCCATGGGTTCTGAAACATAAAATTTTCTACTCGGCACTTCCGGATTGCTTCATGAGGTGAACTTCATAAGCGGGTTTCCTAGCTATGGAGGGAGGGAGGAACCGTGCTAAAGGAAAACATATAATTTATTTCTAGATTTTAATAATATAATATTTATGTTTTGAGTTAAAGAATGATGGGAGAAACCTTATTAAAAAAGTGGTTACAAATTGATAAAATTCCGACTCGCAGGAAATGCGTTTCCGTTCTTATACCTAGTGCCATTTAGAAATATTCGAATAGACACAGTAAATATTTTGCGGAAAATTAAAAAAAAAAATCTACTTCAATGAACTCTTGAAGAAACGTGTGATTTTGGCGCCTTAAGGCACAGAGAACTCCACAGTAGAGGAAATCACTCAGTTGGACCCTCGGCGACTTCCGCTCGTTAAGCTCAATTACAATCAAGAAAAATTGTTTCTAATTTTACTTTTGCTAGTTTTACAAGCAAATTAATTTTATGCTCAAAGCTATTCTGAAAAATAAAACAGCAATCAATATAATGCTGAGGAAAACAAAGGAAAGTAACGTCCAAAGCATCAAAACCAACATTTTGGAAGTTTGAAACACTTATTTTTCCGACTGAGATCGTTCTATCGAAAATTACATTAGAATAGTTTTTTTGGGGGGGGGGATTTAGAAAGCTTAAAAATCAAAATAAGTGGAATGTAGCCATTCAACCTCCCACATATCTAGATTTTCCAACAGTTTTCGAAATATTTAAGAAACAATACGGCCACAAAACTGCTAATGTCAGATAAGACAAATTTATTTTGTAACACATTTTAATGTAAAAATACATTTTATCGAGGATCATTTTCCCTTTAAGTAGGATGAATGATGATCGGTATAGATTTTCCAAAAAACGTTCATTAGTGAAATCTTAAAAGATCACCTAAAAAAAGGCGAAGATGCTAAAAACTGATTTGAATAAACAATTTTTGAAAGAACGGACATATTGGCTGGAACTTAATATGGTTAAAATGTCTGAAACGTTGTCAAAAGTATAATTTAATTAAGTATTTCGAGGGGAACCTTGATATTGATTTAATATATTTGTGTAATTGAATTTCAAAGCTTCAATCTACACTTTATTTAAATTTTTTAAGCTTTTACCACGCTCGTAGAGGTAAATTGTTTTATTGGAAAGCCGTAAATTTAATATATTCGATTAAATTCAATAAAATGTTGTAGTTTTTAGTGTATTTTATTAATTAATTTATAGTATTAGATTTTGAGGTTGCACTCATGAAGGTAACGACTCAGTATTATTATAAACTCTCTGATGACTTAAAACGATCGGGTAACTCTTAAATTATTAAATTTTAACGTCCATTTATTATTTACTATGATTTTTAGGACGGATTTTCTCTAAGCCCATCCTTTTCTAGTCAGGATAGGGCTAATGCGTTTTTCCTAAAGAAAAGCCGACATCCCTTGGAATCGAACCCACGACCCTTTGGCACGGAGAGTTATGTGCTCACGCCATACCGCTCACGGCCTCCTTAACTCTTATCTAAGTTGGAAATGAAATAATAAGTTACAGAGTAATATTAGGTTCTGGACAAGGTATTAAGGGCCTCAAACGTGGTCCATCACTATGATTATAATTTTTTTAGGCAAACTGTTTTTGGGAGTGGCCTAGAACTTCGCTTCTTTTTTTCAACGTTAGTTTTAGCGATATATATATATATATATATATATATATATATATATATAAATATATATATATATATACATGTGTGTGTGTGTGTGTGTGTGTGTGTGTGTATGTTTTGAAACGCGGTGAAAAACACTTCTGAATTGTGTCGTAAGATCGACGTCATTAGCGGGCATCCTCCCTATGGAGGGAGGGATGAAACGAGTAAAAATTGGACATTTTTGCCTCTTATTTACTACACTATTGTAACCTAAATAGGATACGACTTTCAGAAGAAGTACTTGCAGTTCTAACCATACATTTAATATGAAGTTTTGAACAAAAAACTTTACTTTAAAAAAATAGGATTGGAATAATATGATAATTACTAAATAATTGATATTCCTCCTGAGGCCATGACATGGTTTTTGAGGAATTGTTCGAGAAGTGTGATTAGATTGAACTGTGTTTTATGATAATAAAAGCATACGACTTTCAGAACAAGAAATCCTTAAACTCACTACGCGTCAATGTTTGAACATAATCTTTTCCTTTAAAAAAATTGAAATTTGAATAATGTTGATATTATAATGCAATTGTTATCCTACGCCTGAGGCGAAGACAAAGTTTTTAAGTAGTTTCTCGTGGGGTTTGATCAGATTGTACTGCGTTTTATGATAAGAAAAACAATGAGAACCTTCTGGAGGGAAAACACAAGCTGTTTATACTCTGCTCGGCCTTGGGCCACTGAAAGGTTATCAGAGTCAATCAGACCTTCTGTAAACACTCTTGTTCTATTGGCACAAGTATCGGTATGAATACTCATTTTACTTAGGATGTTATGTTCTACGGAAAATATGTTTAAAAGAACGAAAAGCTGGTTGTTGATTGTTAGCCTTCACCAAATCCAATAAACCCGTTGCAGCTGAGTCTAACTCTGAGCAAGATAAAGTTGCTTCTAGTCTTGAAGAACCGATGGTGACAGCAGAAATACACGGGCCTCAGAAAATACTGATTGCTCGGAGAGAAGAATCGCCCGGGGGATGGAAAGTTTCCAAAAACCGAAATCTCAAATTCAGAAAACTTCCCCCTCACTAGTGGGAGAAAATTCTAACTTATCAGACAACTTGACCTTCTTTGTAGCAGTAGGCAATATAGAGGAAATCTTTGACATGGTACCAGCTAAAATTCAAAAAAAGAACTTATAGGCAAAGAAAATTTCATACTATTTTTAACTACTTTTTGGAGATATCGTCGATACAAATGCAAACTAACGAATATGAAAAAATGCATCTTTCATTGTCCATCTTTAATCATTTCTGCTTGACTTATTTACGGCAAATTCTTCAATCTGACTTCACTCTATTAAAGGGAAAGTATTCCACTATCAAAAGGTCAAATCTGCCGAATATTTGACTGTCCAAAAAAAAGTTATGAATAAATACTTTTCCACTCTGAAAAGTGGTGATTTTCATATTCGTTAGTTTGCTTTTGTATCGACGATATGTCGTGTAGGTAAAACAACTTCCTTTTTCCTTTTGTGCCTTTTTATTTTTTACATGCGGGGTATGTACATTTAAAACTTTTTATTAGATTTTGACAAACATTTTAGATGTAAATTTTAAATCTTTACTTAGAATAGCATATTAGCTATAAGTATTTTATTTGAATGACTGTAATAAAAATTCAAAATTGTTTAGGATGTAATGGTACAAAAGGAAAAAAGTCCGACTCGCAGGAACTGCGTCATCTTAGCGCGGTTCAGTTTTTATCCCTAGTGTCATTTGGGAAGATGGAAATAGAAACCGTTTTTATTTTGGTTCAACCTTTCCCCCGTAAACAAAGGGCCCGTTATCAAGGGGCAGCGTACCCTTATCCCTGGAATGGCACCCACCACAGGTTGGCCAGCCCAACTGCTACAAATAGTTATTTCAAATATCAAAATATTTCTATTTTTCTTGATTTCTTCTACAGTAATACTAATTCTATAAATAAATGCAATTAAAAAAAACAACAACCCATTAAAATGTGAGCTAAACAACTACGAAAAGGGCATGCAGGGTTTGGTTCCAGGTAAAGTCATTTACTTTTACTGGCCTTTACCGTTACTCAGAAAGCTCTTTGTGTTTACAAACAAAGGACTCGGTATAGACCACCCGTATTAACCCAAAAGTGATTATATCAAGCTTGATAAACTTCCTCAATTAAATTAAGGAATTTATGAGTGCTTAAAATAGGTTCTTGATCTAGTCAAAAAATTCAAGGAGAATTAGATCATGAATAGAAAATCTCGGCCAAACAGAAGGAAAATAACAATAACAAGGAACGTCAAACTTCGTTTTCAAAGATTGTTAGTTGTAACACAAAAACGGTCACTCATGATTCTAATAAATTAACTGTGAAGGGTGATTACACAAATATTCCTGTTGAGGCTTTAAAGCTTCAATTTAAAAAACATATTAACCCGCAGGAATTATAGATAGGCCTAAAATCATTGAAAAAAGGATTTCTTATTATTGAATCAAACAAAAACGATATAGAGGTTTTATCAGCAGAGTTTTCAAATATATGCAAAGACCTGTTGATCAAGAAAATAAAAATAAAAAATAGAGTTCTCTGTAAAAGGTTTAATGAGTTCTATTAAATACATATTTTCCAATTTAGTTATAATTTTAACTATTGGAATTATTATCCAAAGATTCATATAATTACTCAACAATAGATTCTAATTTGAAGCGCAGCTTTTTTCGATATCTACCTGTTCTAAAACGTGAAATCCATTTATTAGGCACTTCGGATTATGTCATTGGGTCGACGTCAGAAGCGTGTTTCCCATCTGTGGAGTGAAGCAGGAAACGAGTTAAAAACAGCAACCAATTAAAATGTGAGGTAAATAGAGGAAAAACGCCGTTCGTGGTGGTAGAAAATCTTACAAGGCATTTCGCTCAGAAATATCCGAAATATTGTTACTAATTTTACGTATCCTGTTTTAGAGCCAAATAGAATTATATTCTATAATCAATACGAAACAACTACTAGCAATAAAAACACTATGGGTAACAGATGAAAATAGGGAATATCAAGAACAATTCACAAGAACGACATCAACACCAGTACTGTAATCTAGATATTCATACGGCATCTTCGAATTCTAACAAACAAAATATTCCTTCTAATTATACGTATCCTGTTTACTGACAAATACATTTGACTGCTATAACACAAGTACAAAAATAACGAGCAGTGAAAAAAAAACTGCGGGAAACACACAAATAGATCCGTTTAAATAAACGAAACTAACTAACTATGTTTTAAGCACTTATTTCTCTTAATGTGACGACCCCATCAAACATTTCTTCAAAACATTTTTTGTAGAGAATTTAGTAACCTTTCGAACTGTTACATTTCACTTGCCACGATTTCCTAACCCTTTTTGAGATATTAAGGAAAATATACGAATGGGGACTAATAGTTATTCATACGGCATCTGAGAATCCCAAGATTCCGCAAAAATAAAATATTGTTTCTAATTACACTTATCCTGTTTTATTGGCAAATAAAATATAAGCAATTGAAAACACTAGGGAATATGCCAAAGAACTCGGAGTAGGAGCCTCGACAGTTTCAAGACATTTGAACGAAATCGGCAAATCCAAAACTGACAATGAATTGTTTTTCTTATTTTAATTAATCTGTTTTATTGTCAAATTCATTATCCAACTTTAAGCAATTAAAAAATATCAAGGAATAAAAATAGACAAAAAGAACCGTTTGAATAAACGAAATCAATTACTTCAAAATTTAAGCACTTATTTCTCCGATTGACATCGCTTATTCAAAACTTTGTTTGGAACCTTTTTGTAGACCATTTAGTTAGCTTTCGAATGGTAACCTTTCGCTTCCCAAGATTTTCAACCGTTTTCGTGATATTAATGAAAATATATGAAGTTACCAAAACTTTTCATTATTTCTAGCAACAGAAAATTGGTCTCATTTTACCTATACTGTTTTACACACAAATAAATTTTCCTTACAAATACAACATAATAAATTACAAAAATAAAAAGCAATAAAAAAACTAAGGAAAAGAGACAAAAATTACCAAAAGAACGACAAAAACCCGTTCATAAGAACTAAACACACGTATTTGAAGTTTTAAGCACTTATTTCTTCGATTGACATCACCTAATCAAAAACTGCTTCAGAATCTTTTTTGTAGAGAATTTAGAAAACTTTCAAATAGTTTCTATACACTTACCAAAATTTCCCAACCGTGTTCGAGATATTAATGAAAGTATACGAAGTTCCCAAAACTTTTCATGTCTGTTCATAAAATATTTTATTCTAACCCTTCCTTAACTCGAAACGTAACCAAAAGATTAAAATGTTAGTTTTGATGAAATTCAAACATGCAAAAAATGTTTCAACTGAATCCCATGATTGTAAGTACCCAAACCAAAAACGTTATTCAGCAACTATTTTTCCAATTGTCTCGAAAACGGTTAAAGCTATCGCCTTAAAAATGGTGTCATTCGTTTTCCTAGGCCAAGAAGCTTATAAAACAAGTACTTACAAGCGTATGAACTCAAAAACGTAAGCGTTACGATTTTTTTTGCGCGAATTTCGCCCCAAACGCCATCTTCCAGTGGTCGGATTTTGCTGGTTAACGAACTTGACCTTTCAAATTGGACGTCGGATTTTTGTACCAAATTTCATCAAAATCGGAACATCAGGGAAGCCAGAAATCCGCGAAAAGACAAATATATATATATATATATATATATATATATATATATATATATAAATAAATATATATATGTATATATATATATATATATATATACAAATTTGAACCACCATCATTTTCGGTCTCTAGGGGTTCTGAAACGCAAAATTTTCTAGTCGGCACTTCCAGATTGTTTCATTGTATCAACCTTATAAGCGGGGTTCCTCCCTATGGGGGAGGGAGGAACCGCGCTAAAAGGTAGTACTATTTTTTGACCTACGCCACATAAATCCAAAAAGTGAATAAACTTGATTGGTCAGAAACTTTTGGAATACAATATATTTTTAAATAATATGTAAATAGACATATCTTCAATACAAATGCAAAGTATTGAATGTGAAAAAATGCATTTTTTATTTTCAATCTATACTAAGTTCTGTTGGACTGATGGACGGCAAACTCTTGAATGATATTTATTAAACACGTGAAAATAATTGATACGTATGTTTTTATATGACACAATCGCACGTTTAAGGGATGAATCCCTGAGACATGAAACACGTGCTATTTTATTAAAACGTTATGAGAACTTTAAGAGGAATATTTGTATTAAATGTCACGTTCTAGTTATTCCGTTTCTCCGATGAAGATAATCCTTTATGTATAAATTGGTCTATAAATAATTGTGTAGACTGTGGAATGTGTGTTTTTGTTATTCATATAGATTTGAAAATTAATGTTGGGTATCTTTCTTTCAAATCTCCCTGTTTTATTTATTCAAGTCTCCCCCATTTGTCTAAAATCTATCCCATAAACCATATTGTGTGTTTCGAAAATATGAGGCGATTTTCAGTGCATTTCCTTCCTCCCTCCCTCCGGATATATTTGTGTTTTCACTCTCTTAAGGGCTCAGCAATGGTCCGAACTTGATATTTTGTACAAAAATACTATGTTTAATTTAAAAAATCAAGTTTGTTAACCAGCAGAATACGCCAACTGGAACACTGTTCTATGGGAAAAATTCGCGCAAAAAATTCGTTGTCTTAACATTTTATAGTCTTCTAGGTACACTTTTTACAGGTTCTCTATCGTTGGAAAACGATTGAAACCATTTTAATGGCGATATCTGTAATGGTTTCTAATAAAAGTGGAAAAAACTAGTCTTCCTAACTAATTTTCAGGTCGACTACTTAGAAATAACGGATTCATTTGAAACATTTTGTGCATGTTTGACATTCATCAAGTTATTTATATTTTGGTTAAATTTCGAGTTGAGGAAGTATTCGAAATTTTTTTTTTTTATTTACAGATCTTAGCAGTTCTCAGGAGTTTCATATCATTTTTTAAATATCTCGAACACGGTATATAAAACGTGGAAAGTGGATAAGAAGATTCGGAAGCTTACTAAATGTCTTACCGAAACAGTTCTGACATAATTTTTTATAGGGTGATTTCATTTGGTGAAATCGGTGCTTAATTCTTCGACATTATGGGTTTCGGTGCTTAGAACTGTTCTTTGTGTTCGTTTCCCTCAGGTATTTTTTTTTTTAAATTAAATTAAATAGTGGTATTTTATTTCACTAAAAAAACGTTGATTCCGATGAATCACGGAAAGGCGGATAAAAATATATAAATAAAATACCTAAAATAAATTAATTGAGCTTCCATTTAAAAATATTTTTTTTAAATATAAATTTGCCTCCTCTATGCGTTGGAAAAAGATAGGACCCTCCAAGCGGTACTCGTTTTCGAGATATTGAGCCTCAAAGATCCACTTTTTGACAAGGGAGACAGAGGCAGGGAGTATCCATGTTTACGAAATAAAAGAGCGAGTTTGTTTACCATTTTTCTGGAAAATGCTATATGATACATAATAGCAAACCTAATCTTGCTAACAGAAGTTTTAATAGGGCTAGCGGTACCTGTTCTGGGGATATAAACACAGGAAGTATAAATCCCGTGTTATTGGTATATCTTATTCAGCACATTTCACTGCTGGCACACATGATTAAGATGCAAGGGATTTATACAGCACCAAGAGGAACTATTGAAAGCCATAGTTGTACCGCGAGAAAAACATTATGTGGGAGGAAATAAAGCCCAACGATTGAGGTAGTTAATACCCTGCAATAGTATGAAGATATAAAAACGAGGATATAGTTGAATTTTTGTTGGTCTACTCAAAACATCATGTAGATTCTTATCAGTATTTAACTCATTAGTGACCGTAACTCTCAAAATTTAATAATTATGAAACTCAAAATGAATTTTAAAATCACAACAGACCTTAAAAAAACTGAATATAAGATGCTTGATGATGAATCTGAATAGGTTCGAAACGTCACCAATATAAATTAATATTTAAAAACATTTTGGGGAGCAACTTTGGGTTTTCTTCAAGAATCCATTGATCCTCCCCCCCCACCTTTAACTTGAAATTTGATTGAATTTTAAAACCATTAAAAGCATATTGGCCCCCTAAATGAATAATTCAAAGAATTGAATATTCTTCTTGAAGAATTGAACGACCATTCTTGTTTATTTATTTAGGGCTTCAAAATTAATCATTCAGCCCACCATTCTTGTTTACATTTGAAGCATGTTAAATACATTACTTTAATCATCTATTCTTCACTAGTACTAATTTAATAATAAGATAAATCGCTCTTTTAGAAATATGTAGGTAGGTAACTTGTTTCGGTAAAGTAAAAAGAAAATATTTATTTATTTATTGAGTCCCGCTTCAATGGCGATAACACAAAGAACAGTATCCCCTGAACTTAGCTATTCTAGGAAATCAGCATGGTTATTGGTGTTGGAAGTGTGTGTGGTTCTGTAATGGTTTAGACTTATGGTTTACGCATAAATAGTGCTTAGTATCAATGGAAATATAATATCTTACAAGCCAACATTGCAGACCTTCATCAAATAAAGTTGTATAGTCCTGTATTCTTGAGATAGGTCAGTATAGTTTTGATATACTGGCTATCATTGCCCAGGAGTTCTTGCACATCATACGGGAAGTTGTAATTGCTTCTTCGTTGGCAATCTGTCAGTAAATGTTTAATCGTAAGTTCTGTGTTACATATGTTGTATATTGGTTTGTGGCGTCTTGTCATAAGAAATTCGTGGGTTATTTCGAGTATGTCCAATACCTAAACGAGCGAGAACAAGTTCTTCTCGTTTATTGTCGCGAAGACTGGATTGACATTCGTCAACTGTATTTTTTATGGTCCGAAGTTTATTGTCAGTTAGTTGTGTCGATAAGTATTGCCAATGACGTTTTATGGTAGATTTTGTAGCTGCTGGTAGATTTTGTAGCTGCTGGTAGATTGATTGTCTCTGGCAGTTATTTGTTGTACGTCTTAAGTCACAAGTCTGAGAGCATTTTATGCGTGATAATCGGCAATTGAACTTTTTCCGAGTTCTTCATGTCCAGGTTCAAAATTTCTGTCAGTAGTGGGTGGGTTGTATATCTGTCTGTAAGTGCTTTCAGTGCGCTTAAAGAGTCAGTAAATAGTATTATCTCTCTGTAGTCAGTTTCGGGTATGTTGTTCAGACCGATGAGGATGCTATGGAGTTCAACAGTAAAGATACTAGAGTTATCGTTAATTTTCTTGCTTAGAATTTGATCATCTATTACAGCTGCAGCTCCCAACCCTTCATCTGATTTAGAGCCATCAGTATAGAAAAAGAAAATAAATGTTGGTTAAGCAGACCCTGCGTGAAGGATTTTTATTTATTTTTTTTTTTTTATTTTTTATTTTTTGTATTACATCTTTTTTTCTCGCTCTAAACAGCGAAGTGAAGATAATAATGAAGGGATTTTCAAAGGAGTTTAACTCGACGGAGGACATGTTTTTATGTTATTGTGTTAAGGTTATAACGCTGGTTGGTTAGTTCCATAATTACTAACATGTAAAGGGAATACTCTTGGCCCTTTATTTTTTTTATATTTATTAATCAAAGGGCTTAAGGTACTTTATAGGAAATTATAATCTGAAGTAGAGTGTTGTTTTTTTCCCCCTTTTATTATTTTCATCATTTTTTTTTAAATGTTTTTTTTTTTTTTCAAAGGCAGATTTCAGTACAATCTCTTTTACTTTTAATATACACTTGTAATATTGTTATAAAGCAAGTATATGTATATATATTACTTGGCACTGTAAACATGGAAAGCATCAAATTCGTGAATCTGTTACGTTAAAATGAAATTACTGGCCGGTTTTTAATAGAGAAATTCCTATCAAACTCTTTGATAAATTCAGTACATTTCTTGGTACAATAGACTATGGTGAACTATGTGAACTATGAGCTGTAATATTTCATTATTTTATACTTTTTATGTATTTTTTTATCCTAAAATTACTAATGCGTTTATATTCTGTTCTTATACGTTTTTTATCATTTCTATTTGCAATGTTTTATTTCTTTCTATTGCTTTTATTAGTTTTTACTATTACTTCATGGTTTTAGTATTATATATGCTAATCTTATTTCCCTATCTAACAGCATATACCGTTAATTGTTTTAAGTTATGTCTATTTTTAACGTTCCGTGTTACATAAATAACTTAAATACCCGTACTATTTATAAAATGGAACATGTACAACCTTCCAATGCTTATAACCTCCTAGCTACCTTTCTTATAATGATTTTAACATATGTATACTAATGCTTCTCTTATCGTTAAAAATTAACTGTTACACTAGGATTTATTTTTTCGGGACTGATATACTTCCAGAAGATTGATTGGCCTCTCAACTCCTCCTTCATACCACTAAAATTCAACCTAATCGAAGGTTTCTATGCTTATTAGGTGGTATATTAAATTAATTACTCATTTTCACTTCACTACGAGGTCATTACTGAGGAGCTGTTACTAAATCGGATCGGGTCCGGTCGGGAACAATGTAGGCGCTCACGTCGGCCGTTGGCGGTCAAACGAAATCGGATCGGGAGAAATACGGGTCCAATGTAGGTGCAGCCTTAGAAGTAAGGCGTTAGTGCTAATGTTCTATAAGCAGTTTATGTATATAAGTAATAATAATAATAAAAAAAAAACATTAAAAGCGTATACAATAACACATATTATAGGAAAAGCGAAAACTGAATAACTTCTATAGATGACCTTGAGAGTTACGTATCGTCATCGTTGTACATAAGGAGGAAGCACGCTCAAAATCCGATTTTTTTTTCATTTATTTATTAATAAGAAAATTACAAAACCAGATACACATTTCTAATCATTGTTCATTGTAGAAACTTAAATTGTCGCACAAATTTTATAATACAGGAAATTAAAATAAAATAAAACCAATGCAAACGTAAGAGAATGTATAACACCATAACTTGTGTTATTCGTATAGTAGTACACTGTATAAAGAGATATACCCCGAAATAAAAATATGTTGTAGCCAAAAAATACACTACAGAGATAAACTTATAGATTACAAACTTCTAGTTATAAATATTACAAGAATATAAGTTTCTGCCTTCTATGGACAAATCTTTTTCATGTATTTCTATTATAATAACCTAAATGTTTAATTAAATTATTAAGAAGTCCTGTAGTATTATCCATAGAATGATGAAACAAATCCAAAAAAATAACTATAAAAAATTCCCTTATATTGACAATTTCAGCTTTAGATAAATTTATTTCCATTTATTGGCGTTGACAGGTTCATTTATATATCTTCTCGCCCTGACAAATCCCCCGATAAAGATATTTCCTGAAGGTTTTATCCCCTTGAAGATAGAAATATCTTTCGATTCGTTACCCATAGAAAAGGGACTTACCTTTTCCCCAGAAAGAAACAACACAAAGTTCGATCAGCGTCCAATCGCTTTCATTCTCAAAGCTTTATTCCACATGACGAATCATGAGCGTACAAGTCAAGTAGGGTTTCTTCATTCGGGAAAAAATTCTAAATTCAAGTGAACCATTCTTCTTTAGGTAAAAGAGAAATGATTTTTCACTTACAAGGTGGAAGGTCAACAAATTTAACTCGTGAACAAGTATTACTAAAATTGTTTAATTTATTACTGAGAACTTAATCAATAAAAATATTGTTCTAAATGCTACAACTCCATTCTAAATGCGACTTTCCATTCATATCTCTAGTGTAATTAGTAAAGTAATAGAAGCAGTTATTGCTGGGTTTTAATTATTTTTGAAAAATATTAAATGAAATCTCAAATAGAAGGAAGTTTCTACGCGCCAATAAGAAACTTACAGCATACCAAACGAAAATTACTACAGCCTCTTTCCTAACCTGTTCTCTTGGAAAGCACTATTACCGATATATTTCATTCCTATCAAAATACTCATTTTACTGTTAAATGCAAAGTAAAGAAAAAAAAAACAATTAAAAATGAAGGTAAACAGAGACGAAACCCCATTGAAAAGAACAAAACTAACAATTGGAAGATTTAAGCTCTTATTTTTCTGATTGAGTTAGCCACATTAAACATTTCATTAGACATTTTTAATTGGAGAATCTAATAATTTATTTATTTATTCATTCATTTCGAGAGCTTCGCAACAAGGGTGATCTGCTCTGAGAATCTAATAAGCTCTTGAATGGGTACCTTCCACTTACCACGATTTCCTAAACGTTTTCGAGATATTTAAGAAAATATACGAAGGTCCCAAGACGTTTCATATCTGCTAGTACATTTTTTCAAATACGTACTTCGTTTCAAAATAATATCCTAAGTTAGATGGATGTGAAACGTTTGGAAAATGTTTAGACTGAATTAATTATTTCTGAATTCTCAAACCGATAATTAATTAGGATTCAACATTTCTTGTAAACGGTTATAGATATCGCTTTATAAATGTTTTTATACGTTAGAAAACCTAAAAGTGTATCTGCATACATATTAACGCAAGAGCTACGGTGCTTTTGTCCGACGATCGACGCAAAAACCTTGTTCCGGTAGACGTATTCTGCTGGTCAACAAATCGGACCATTCAAATTAGGATTTTTGTACCAAATTTCATCAAAATCGCTGATGAAGGATATGTGAATACAAAATATTCAAAATTTGAGCCACCGTTATTTTCGCAACAATGGGTTTTGAAACGTCAAATATCCTTGTTGGCACTTCCGAATTGCGTCATGTGGTCAACCTGATAAGCGGGTTTCCTCCATATGTAGAGGGGGAGGAGGAACCGCCCTGAAGCTAGAGAGAGAGCAGTAGAGAGTTGCTGGTGTGTTGAGTAGATGAAAAGGACAGAGAGGTGATGGAAGCTCGGGTTTCATCATGAAATAAGTTCCGGTAGTAGGTAGTTCCTTGAAACATGATCATCACTCTCGAACCCAGAATCAATACACCAGAAAGAAGGATCCGTTATAAAGAAGAACTTAACGCAGAATTTATATAATACAAGTTTGAGTTTGGAATGTTGAAATATGACTGTTTTTCCTTTTCTAAAAAATATTAACGAAAATATTCAAATATGTTTTGATTCGAACATTAAAATAACAATTATTCAATTTATATTCTAAGCACATCTATTTCACTTCATCATCTTTCGGTTTATTTTAAAGTGTTAAGAAATAAGGGTAATTCGTTCAATATTATAGTACAATATATGATAAATGATTAAATAAACCTATTAATGTGTTGTGTTCGATACCGGCTTGAGGTGGTGTATTTTCTTTGACGTAAAAAAAAAAAAAATGTCAACCTGTAATAAATTTCAGTGAAGAGATAGTCGACCGTTGATATAGAAAAGGTGTAGTCGGGGGTTTGGTTATTTGTTAAATAAAACTGCATTTTATAAATAAAATGTGTAATATTTATTTTCCGACGTTTCGGCTCGAATTACAAGCCATCTTCAGGGATATGGAGGAGAGAGAGAAGTGCTCCGTACCGCGGACGTCATTAGACCTTTAGTCCATCATGACTCAACTACATTGCGGGTTTAGTATCACATAAATGTTCCTAACAGAAATTTGTTTTTTTTTTGTTTTTTTCAAATTTTCTTTAGGTAGGTAACTAAAGTTGGATCCTGTTTCTATCTCCTTAGGAGTTTCCGCAGAATTCCGAGATAACTATTTGTTTCGTGCCTAATTATGACAAAGTGTGAGTGTTTTAAATTTACTGATTTTTTATTTATTAGCCTGTCGTTCTGATTAGTGGGCTATATATAAATTGATGGGCACCACAGACAGTTATTAGTTGCTAAATATAATTTATAAATTATGAATATTTGTTTTCAATTTTTTTTAAGATTTAATCCTTCATTTTTGTTCCTTTTTTATGATTATATTTTAGACTTTATTAGTTATGAAACTTGGAACACTTTATTATTATTATTTTTATTATAGATATAACAAAATATTGAGATATAAATCTTTCGAGGACTTATTGGTAAAATTACCCAAGTCAATTTTTAATAAAAAAATAATATTTCTTACCCAAATGTAGTTAAATATAATCCTTGTTCATAGGTGAAGTAATACATACGATTAATTAAATTATGAAGACCAAGTTTCTTACAATTAAATGTATCAAAAGATATTGTTTGAATAATCCTGTTTTTTTACATCTTAATAGCTTCATTTCTCAAAAAATGATCATAATGGACTTTGGCCGTTTTACCACTAAGTCCTTGCATTATTGCCTATAAGGGGAAGAAAATTAACCTTTTCGTGATAAGGGTGTAGATCCACTACAATGAAGAGGGGTAAGAACCAGGAACTTATAAAGTAAAGTAAGTGTAGAATACATGAGTTCATAGAACCCTACTTTGTCACCAAACTTCAGCCCTTCAGTAACAATGGTCTTTAGAAAGTTCTGCAGTCTTGCTCTGATGGCTTCAAGAAATATCTTACAGTTTTGTCTATTCGTGTAGAGTCCATCTTTTACAATAAAACTTCATGACTGCAGCTTTAAGGGTTAATGCCCTAATATTTCAATGGATACTTTGTTTTTTACATAATGTGAACAATTACATATTCAAAAATAGAATTTACCAAAATAAATTTAATCGGGATTGCAACTTCAGTTTTGGTTAAGACATTTCTTTATTTATTAAAATAAGGGCTGTCCATCTTTAGTGATGGGATGTAAAACAGACTATAAAATAAATATCTAGGTGCATGGTAGTGCGCCAGGCCATACCATATGGTGGTATTCCGGCCTACGCAAACTTTGTGTATTTTACACGAATTATTAGGGCCAATTTTTACACTCTCATAACTTTAAACCAGTAAATGATAAACTGGTATACAATACACAAGCATTGTACTAATCGACGTGAGTAAAATTGGAAATACTCATAATTCTACATTGAAGCGTTTCTAGGCGATGGAAAATCGGAATTTATACGACTCACTCAACAAAATTACTAGGGAGTTGCCGAATAGATAGAGACTTGAAATTTTGCCGGTTTCATTTACATAATTTAAACATTGCTTTGATTTTCATTTAAACATAATATATAATATATATATATATATATATATATATATATATATATATATATATACAGGGTGTCCCGTAAATGTCTAGTCATATTGTGGGAGGTAATAGAGGATTTGTAGGGGAACAAAAAATGTTCTATGACGACTTTCCGAATTCTCACACATAAGGGAGAAAACGTCGTTTTATTGTTTTATCGAGGCAAACGTGGTTTTTAGAAGAATAATCGTTGGAGCTCCGGCCCAGGGAGTTCTACTAGAAAGGATATGAAACCAATCGAAAGCTGAGTAAATTTACTATAATTCTAGTTGATAGTAAACGTAAAAATGAATGAATGTAAGTATGTCTACCTTACCAAAAGAAAGCTATTCTAAATATCCTGACATTTTCTTGATATTTCTTACCAGCGTTACTCCAGCAGGATCTGAGACTTCCGGATTTCAGAAAAACTTCTTCATTTAATCAGCTTTCCATTTATGTATTACAACCCTGTGTTATTGAAGTATGTGAACGATTTAGGAACAAAAGTTAAAAAAAAAAAAACATGGATCTGTGAAAAGAAAACTAAATGTTTTTCTTCAGTTTATTCAAAAAGCTTAAAAGAAATATTTATTTTTATAAATATTTACTTAAATATTAAGTAAATATTTACTTAAAACAATAAAAAAAATTACTTCCACGAAAATAAAAAAAATAATCCTAAAACAGAAAATAAATAAAATAAACATTTATTTTGAATCTATTAATTACAGTAACTAATACTGGGCCTAGGAGGTGGCCATTAATGAACCCCTATCACTCATTAACCTCAAAAAATTATTATTTTTACCTAGATCACGCATTTGAACATATGCTTACAGGACTATCTACATCTTATTTATTAGGGATGGGATATATGGGGTTCACAAGCGTAGCAATCAGTATCAATTCAAGGTAAAGCATTGGTTTTCTAATTATAAATACCTGTAAAAATATGTTCAAATGCATTATCTAGGTACAAATAATAATGTTTGAGGTTAATGTATGGTTATTTTCGTGGAAGTAACTTTTTTTATTGTTTTATGTAAATATTTACTTAATATTTAAGTAAATATTTATAAAAACAAATATTTTTTTTAAGCTTCTTGATTAAACTGAAGAAAAAAATATAATTTTCTTTTCACAGATCTATGTGTTTTTTTTTAAACTTTTGTTCCTAAATCGTTTACATAATTCAATAACACAGGGTTGTGATACATGAATGGAAAGCTGGTTAAATGAAGAAGTTATTATGAAACCCGGAAATCTCAGATCCTAACCATTGAGGAGTAACCCTGGTAAGAAATATCAAGAAAAAGTCAGGAAATTTAGAATAGCTTTCTTTTTGTAAGATAGAGATACTTATAGTCATTCATTTTTACGTTTACTATCAACTAGTCTTATAGTAAATTTACTCAGCTTTCGATTGGTTTCACTTCCTTTCTAGTAGAACTACCTGGGCCGGAGCTGCAACGATTATTCTTCTAAAAACCACGTTTGTCTGTATAAAACAATAAAACGACGGTTTCTCCCTTATGTTGGAGAATTCGGAAAATCGTCATAAAACATTTTTTGTTACCCTAAAGTTCCTCTATCACTTCCCACAATATGACTAGACATTTACGGGACACCCCGTATATAAATATATAAAACTTAATTGATGTTTAAATTAATAAAAATAAAATACGTTAGCAAAATAAAATACGATTCTTATTATATTTAAATAAACAATTAAAATTGAAAGCACAAGAGGCAGAAGGAAGATTTACTAGAGTTTAGTGAATTAATAAGTATTTTAGCACTTTCCTCCGAAGGAAAGTAGCTATTGAGGTTCCACTCATGACGGAATTTTTGAAAAATTTCTTCAAATCTTTATCGATCCTACGTAGTAGACACCGAAAATGACCCCCGTTGACATTTATATATATATATATATATATATATACATATGTGCGTGTGTGTCTGTTAACACGATAGCGGCCAGAGTTTTTGTTTTTTGTCACGAAACTTGGTATATATCATTCAATTAGCATACGATTGAACGAGTTCGTTAACCACCAAAATCGGTCCACCGGAAGGGGGGGTTTACCCCGAACCCAAAACACTAATTTGACCATGCCAACCGTAATATTTGTTATATTTCAACGAAACTTGGTATTTGTAGTGGTAATCTAGAGAGAAAATAGATGTAAAAATAAACTAAATCGGTACATTAGGAGGGGGGGGGGGTTTACTTCGGACCCACAATACCAATTCGCCACTACCAGCCGTGATTTTTGTTATATTTCCACGAAACTAGGTATTCGTAGTGGTAATCTACAGATAAAAATGTGTTGTAAAAATAAACTAAATCGGTTCATTAGGAGGAGGGGGGGGGGTTCTCCGGACCCAAATTACTGATATACTCGTACCGGTCGTAATTTCTGCTGTATTGTAACGAAACGCGGTATACGGTCGTGGGTAACTCATGTGAATGAAGTGTTGTAAAAATGAGCTAAATCGGTCAATCGGAAAGAGGGTTTTACTTTGTAATATATTTCAATAGAATTAGGTGCGCAAGGCCGCCGCAAGGAGCGCTCTCTACAACTAGAGGGACTGTATCCTGTTCCTGCGTCAGATCAAAAGACGAAAATATGAAATTTTTTGTATTTATTAAGTAGTGTAGTAGGTACCATGAGTAAACACAACTCTGGAAGCAAATTAATTACAAAATTAACAATTGAACAGTCACTCATTACAAAATTAATAGAGAACTATTCATGTTTTTATTTTATGTATGTTGGATATTTTAAGCAAATTTTTCTGGAAAGCAGTCTATACTACCCAAATTCTGAGGAAAGTGCTTACTTATGCAGCTTCTGCGTGACGGACTTTTTTAATAATCAGCAAGTAATGTTTGTAAGTTTTGTGGCAAATTATCAATTTAATGTCTCGCCTAAATCTACCGTTAATTTCGTAACAAAAACAATTTCCACTTACGTTATATGACATTTACATGTCAAAATTTAAAGATTTCTATATTCTCTAAATCAGGACACCATAGTTTTAAAATTGTCCTCTATTCATTGTAAATAAAATAGATTAATATTTTTCCATAGACATTTTGAAGCTAGTGATGCACCGTTTTATAATCATGAATTGTGATCCTACTCCCTAATCCTTATCCAGCGCCAATCATCGCGTTTTAATGAAAAGTGGCCCCGAGATCCACTAATGCACTGAAGTGTCGTGGAGTAATCAAAATTCAATCTAATTATATTAATTGAGAGTGACATCGATGGATTCTTTCTCTCCTCATGAAATCACAGGCCACGTCTCATTCGCCTCCAATTCTCCCTGCTAGTCCCAGGGTGTGGTTGGATGGCGTAAGGTAACTCCAGGTCATCCTAGAATCCTTCCTAACAAGGAAGGTATTCGGCTGACAACTGGGACAACTGAGGCATGGTCAAGCTACCTGTATCAAATTAAAAATACATATAATTGTAGACTGTAATAATTCTGTAAATATATAAATATATATATATATGACAATTTTATTCAAATTAGAATTACAATTTGTGTAAAAAATAAATAAACTGTCAATACATTGAACCCTATGTAAACAATTAGAGCTGAATTAAATTTTTCTCTCGCCCTTTAATAAGATATTTTGAACTAATCCCCGACGTAACTCGGAGAAGCATAGGGATATTGAATATTGTGTTGACATGGGATAAATTACATGTCTACTTGAGATCTGTCAAGAGCAGACTAGCGAATATTGTCCTCATATTCCTTACATATAATGTACGTCACTAACATACCTACAATTACATATCACTTCACACTCCGATTACCTTTTCAACACTTGCTTGTAGAATGTAACTATTGCATTCATGAAGGAACAGTTCAAATATTTATTCAAATCTTTATCCATCCTAGATTCTATTATATATATATATATATATATATATATATATATATATATATATATATATATATACAAGTACTTAAACATCTCGATGCAGGACGAGGAGAAAATCAAGTCAATACTCGCAATAGACACAATAGAAAAACTTATCAATATTTATGATTACATCACAAATTCATTAGAAATAAGAGCTTTCATTATAAATGAATGAGATATTGATGGTAATAGCTAATTTTGAAATTAAGGGTACTTTATAAATGAACAAAACTTAATAAATAAATATTAGCATATTCCAGGAGTTATGTGCGATTCATCAATTAATAATAAAACTAAATAAATAAATTGAGGAGAAGGACAAATTTATTTTATATGCCTCTATATATTGATTATGTATTAGTAAATAAAAATAATAATTAAAAAAATCAGCTTATAAATCTCTTAGTGTGGGATTAGAGGAACGCTATTTATTATTAATTGATAATTATTTTTTATGACTTTTGCTAATGTTAAAGATATATATTTTTATTTATTTTTTCAAACAATTATTATTATTTATTTTCTTCTTCTTCTTCTATTAATAATAAAACTAAATAAATTATTTTATAAAAAAAAAATATTTTATAGGCGTCTATGTAGAAAAAGTATTAGTAAATGATGGGAGAAAATAATAATTAAATACATTTAGTAAAAAAGTCTGTTAGTTTTAAATTAGAAGAATGTTATTTATTATTAACTGATAATTATTTTTTTAACACTTTTACTTATGTTTAGGTTATTTAGATATATTTTTTTTGTATTTATATGAAGACATAATAATTTTTTGTATATTTTTGTATTAAGAGATAATAACCTCCACTATGTAATGTGAAACAATCACAAATACAATTTTTTCTTCTTTTTCTTCTTCTTCTTCTTCTATATATATATATATATATATATATATATATATATATATATATATATGTATGTATATATACAACTCTCGATAAGTAGATCTTTAAGGGGTAGTGAAGAAATGTTTTACTTACCTACAGTTCGACTTACAGAACATTATATCATTGAGGTTATAATTCGAATTACGTACATGTAAATGGTTATAAATTACAAAAAAAAAAAGGGTTCCTAAAATCTCGCTTTTATTTAAGATGTCGTTGGGGTAGTAGTTTAAATTTTTACGAAATATCAAAACAAAATTTTATATGTTTCTTTTTCAAGCCTTTTATACGATACTAAGGATAAGCAGAGAAACAAGGTTTGATGATGCAGATCCTTTGTGTCGCAGTTGTTTCAATGAATGTATGTTTACAGAATTTTACGTTCTTGTATTTTCGAGACGTTTATTTTATTAATGTAAATACTCTTTAATGGTAGCCTTACTTTTATATCTTTTAGATTGCTTTTACTTTATTTTAATTACTCTATTATAGCAACTACCCTATAATATAAAATGTGAGTGTTGTTCAAATAAAACGAAACAAATAAATAATACTTTTTAATGAAAAGTAATTATTCTTTAAACGAAAGCCTGTTGTAGAAAGAGATTCTCAATTTGTATAAAAAAAAGGTATCATTGTTCTGTAAAAACCCTTTAAAGAAAAATACTTGGACACAATTGGGAGTAATAATAGGGTAAAAAAGTTAGGATAGTTAAAGTTTTTTTACTTATTTTATCTGCTATTGTATAGAATTCTCTTTCATTTTACTAAGTGATGTTAAATTTATTTCTCATTAAATTCAAACATCTAGAGAGTTTCAAATAAATTTATTAAATTGCGAACTCTTTTATTGGGGAGATTTCTATAAAGGTCTAAAAAATATAGAAATCTTAAAAAATAGTGGTCCTGTCTTAAGGGTTATTGAAAAATATCAAATTACTCGGGTCCGAGGATAAGCACTCATTTTATAAAAATATCTAGACTTAGATTATCTAGACGTAGCATCGAAACCATTTGTAAAAGCTTCGAT
Organism: Gonocerus acuteangulatus; assembly: GCA_946811695.1. Classification (NCBI taxonomy): domain Eukaryota; kingdom Metazoa; phylum Arthropoda; class Insecta; order Hemiptera; family Coreidae; genus Gonocerus; species Gonocerus acuteangulatus. Next base: position 33,978,026 of record OX328128.1, on the reverse strand, counting down.
TCGCAACAATGCATTATAGACACGAAACATAAACTTGAATTTGGAAATAATGACAGTTGAATTACTCACGAAGACTGAACATACTTTTTTTCTTCTTTTTCTTCCCGCCCTCCAGATTATTATTAAAACTTGAAAGCTAGGTTTAATTTGAACTTTATCTTACAAGTATTTATCAGGCTATACCGTATGAAATGTCAGTTTTGTTTACTTTGCGATTTAATCCTTTCCCTTTTGTATTTCTTTATTTACAAACATCATTGTTATTCATATAGAATTAAAGCTCTTTTATTCCTATAATTTAATCAGTAACTTCCGTACTGTGTTGTGAGAACGATCCTGTGAGAAAAAAATAAAACTTAAATTATGACTTAAACGGAAATCCGTATTATTTTTCGTGATGAATTTAAGCTCGGTCATAGCGCTGCTGAGGCGTGTATGAACATTAACACGGCGTTCGGGGAGGGAACGGTGAATGAACGAACTGTTTACCGGTGGTTTTCCTTGTTTCGAAGTGGAAATTTTGACCTTGACAACGAGGAGCGAGGAAGGCCAGAAACCAAGCTTCACAATGACCACCTGAAAGAAAGGGTTGAAGCTTGTCCCTCAAAAAGTACTAGGGAATATGCCAAAGAACTCGGAGTAGGAGCCACGGCAGTTTCAAGACATTTGAAGGAAATCGGCAAGTCCAAAACTAACATTTCATACGTAACAGCCTGATACTAAAATGGATATAATATTATTCGACAACCTTCAACAAGTAAGGTCACGTCCTGTCTAAGGGTGTACCTACATTGACCGATCCGATAGCCACCGACTGTCGGAAGAAAAACAATCACAAGCATCTCAATGGAGGTCCCGACCCGATCCGATCCGTGACTACCGATTCTCAGCCGTCAAACTTGTTGGTTTCTTGACCAATATCGGACGACCGATGCAAAGTGGCGCCAAACGACGTATTGTATTTCATAAAAAGTCTACAGCTTCTATATCTTAATAGATTTTTATGCATTTTTTTTTGTTTTAATGAAAGCTAAGAAAATTTAGAACATCTTTCTATAGTCCTATTTTTTTTTATTCTCTTGTTTATTAAATTACGCGGATTACAATGTTTATAACCTTCAGCTACCTTTCTTAAAACTATTTTAAAATATGAATATTAATGGTTCTCTTATCGTAGAGTAACAGTTAAAAATTAACTGAATTAACAGGACTGATATACCTTCGGAAGATTGATTGCCTCCTCTTTTATACCTCCAACAAGGTAATCGAAGGTTTTTATGTTTATTAGGTGTTATTCGCTCATTTTCACTTCAATGCGAGTTCATTACTGACTAGCTGTGACTAGATCGGGACCAATGTAGGCACATACGTCTGCCGTTGTCGGTCAAACGATATCGGATCGGATCGGATTGGGAGAAATACGAGTCCTATGTAGGTGCGGCATAAGAAAGTAAATATGGCCGTTTCCAATCAGCTGTTTATTGCAGAAACTATGTTATCTTTTTTATGTTCAGTATCCTGAAACCAGCCAATAAAGAGGAGCTTAGAACCATCATTGATTCCAGGAGTGTTCTCCCATCTGAAAATTCCTGAAAGATAAAATCCTAGAGGAATTACTTGTTTAAATATTAACTCAGGTCCAAAGCCCCCTCCGTTATTTCGGTTCAAGTACCGTGAATCCCTTTGCCCCTTTCTAAAATATTTATTTAGCCAATCTCATCAGCCTAAGAACTTCCATCCTAATGGAAATTTACTTTTGAGCATTTAAGAATAATTTAGCTTCATTTAAAACAAAATTCTAAATAATCCAAAAAATTCAAGAGGACTTTAGGTAAAGTTAATGACCGGAATATTGCAATTTTGCAATATTCTATCCCTTGCGATAATATCATTTCCTGGGGGTAATATCATTAGCCCGTTTCCTTCCCCTCTCCTTGTAGAGGAAAGCTGCTTATGACATTGAGCCTATGACTTGGCATGTCAACCCTTCATGTCAACCAAAGATTACACAGGTCAACATTTAACCTAAAAAAAAACCCTCGGAGCGGTATGGTCCTTATGGTTTTTTTTGGGTCCCCTGATTACAAAGATCTGGACTCCTGGACGTCAAAAACATACGCACGATTTTTTTTCAGATTCTTCCTACAGGTTTTTCTCGTTTTGACTTTCAAATTACCTTGAATCTGATGATAAAGGTTACCCAACCCTCTCTTTGCAATCATTATCGTTATTTGAACATCAACAAACGAATAACAATAATGATAATAATTACAAAGAGAGGGTTGGTTAAACTTTATCACATCAGATTCAAGGTAATTTGAAAGTCAAAACGAGAGAGACCGTAGGAAGAATCTAAAAAAAATCATGCGTATATTTTTTAGGTCCAGGAGTCCGAATTAGTAGTTTGTTTGGCATTTACGCCTTTTCCTATATGTTATTTGAAGGCCAAATAAAGAGAAATCTTAGACAAAAAATCTGAAACAATTCATGCGTATGTTTTTGAGGTCCTTGTGTCCGAACCCGTAGCTTGTTTGACTCGCACTGCCCCCCCCCCCCCAGAAAATGAATTATTCAATGATTTTGTTTTCAAATTTTTTCTAAGTTTTTAGTGGATCTACCTTGTATGATCAAAATCAAAGGAATATTCTCCAATTTATGAATAAAAAATAAATTAATATTTTTTAATTCTTCATGTCATACGTTTCATATGGGAGGTTACATATCCAAAAAACAAACTTTTTGATTCTTCAAAAACAATCAGACGGACGAAAATAACTTTATTTTCACGGGGAATAATCTCTAGGCCGAAATTTTTAATCTAGAACAAAAAACTAAAATTATTATGAAAGAATAAGGTAAAATATAGAAAAGTACGTAGAATTTTTAATAAATATTAATTTTTTCGACAATGGTAAACAGATTTTCAATTTCTGTTAAAAAATCCGTTGTGAATCGGTCATCAAATCGTTATAATTCAATGAATCGAAACTTTTCTAGCAAATACTGCAATAATACAATAATATACGAAGCAGCCGTATTACCCGTTTTGAAAAACATAGTTTATAGAAAATCGACTTTAAAGTTTAATGTATCGAAAAGTTCATCTATTTTTTGTTATAATTTTTTTTCTCAAAATTTCTTGCACTAAAAATGTATGAAATGTATCGGAATTGTTGACAACTCGAATTTTTGGCGCATTTAAAAACTGTTCCGCCAAACAAACACTCTTTGATTTTATTTTTGATCAGGTAAGGAAGAATTTAGGCCTATAAAAAAGAAAATGGTAAATAAAAAAGTTAAAACTAAGTATTACCTCTTTGAAGCAACTAAATATTGCCAATATAAGTTTATGAATATATTTATTTTACCTGGTTAGAAATATTAATTGAGGAAGTAGATGATAGTATTCTAGATAAAATAACTTAAAAAAAAAATAATTAACTCTTGAATATAGTTTTGCTCTTTTTATATTAGTTTTTGAAGAGTTTTCCTCGGAGTTTATATTAAGCCAGAGGATTAATATCTTTTCCTGGCTTTATGAACCTCAGCCTAAGGCTTCATATTACCAACCCGGAAAATGAAGTAATATAATAAAAGTCCGTCCAGTTAGAGCTGCGTATCATGAGAACATTCCTCTGCAAGACAGGGGTTTTATTACTTAATTTTTGTCGTCCAAATATAGAAGAAAACATTTTTTTACGGATTTTCTACAGGTTACTACCCTTTTTTGCATTTTTTTTTAAAGTGGAATAAACCCCAGTGGGAATCGAATCCACGATGTCAGATAAAGAGAGCTCACTCCTTAACTCTCACGGCCACCGGGCTTCCAGTAAACATAAAAGTTTTTTTCTCTTTAAATTTGGTTTAACACCTCATTAAATTACAAAATGATAACAAAAAATATGAATGAAAACTTACCTCCACTTTGGCTTTTTTGGCCGCTATCTAAATATTTTTTTGGCTACTATTTAAATGTATGATATTCAATTTTCAAATTTTTATTTTTTCTTCAAGTTACAAAGCATAGCAGTTCTTAAATAAAATCAGTAGTTACACGAGTTAGTATATGATTAGTTAGTTAGTATTAGATGAAATATATATATTAATGAGGCTACAAAAATTGTACTATAATACCAAAAATAAAAATAATTCAATTTTGGATAAAAAATAAGAAAGGCAAAAAACAAAAAAAAAATGATATGCTTTGATTAGATAAGTAGTTATTTTATTGCTTAAAACAATGTATCATCAAAATTAACATTACTGCATAATTTTGTGCAGTTTATTATAGCGCGGTTCCCGTCATACTATATGTTATTCATTAATTGTTATCGTGCTAATAACGCACGCAGCCTCGGCGAGCCTGCTCTCTTTGAAAGCAACTAAAAATTCAAACCCCTCTAAAAATACTTAAAAATTTGAATATCAAATAAACCTTTCTTAGCGAGTGTATACATTATGAAGGGAGTGTCCATGGAAAATTTCAAATTTTTCTGTCGAGTGATTTAGGCTGGGCGATGATAGGTCAGTGGTATTGGGGACAAATTCAGTGGGACAAAAACATTTTTTTTTTTTTTTTTTTTTTTTTTTTTTTTTTTTTTTTTTTTTTTTTTTTTTAGTAATACGTTTATTTAACATCTGTACCTTTGGAGAGTACATTAGTTAAGTTTGCTCTCAGATATAAATAATGATTATATACAGAAATTGAGTTGAAATACAAAAGAAATAAAAAACAAATAAGCAAATAAGTAAAAAATATAATAAAAAAAAGAATGAAAAAGTACATAAAAAACAAAACAAACAAAAACGATGAATAGGAAATAATAATAAAGATAATAACACTTTTGGAAGGAGCCAATCAATACTGGCACTTCCTACTTAGAATAATGTTTTGTCCTTATTCAGTTAATTGATCACGAGGCCAATGTCTCTTGAGCCTTCTAGGCGGGTGTTTGGGGTGAGTTTGGTAGGAAAGTGTTTGTGGTACTAATACATAGTAGATTTTTCTTACTCAGCTTCAGCACATTTCCTTCTACTTAGTTCTCAGTCTGATGACATGACTAAACCTCTCTTGGAGGAGAGCCAATATTTACGAACAATTACTAACTATTCGACTAAAACCTACTTACAGATTATTACTACTATAAAAGTATCGAATATATATTTATAATTAATACCCCCCAAAAAAACGAACGTTGGAAAAAAAGGCCAAGTTCTAGTCCCCTCCCAAAAACAGTTTGCCTATGAAAGTGACGAACCCTCTCAATGATTTGTGCATTTCCAACTTGGCCAGTTCTCGTTATATGATAACCTTTTAGCACTTTCCTCCGAAGGAAAGTAGCTATTGAGGTTGGACTCATGATGGAATTTTTGAAAAATTTCTTCAAATCTTTATCGATCCTACCTAGTAGACACCGAAAATGACCCCCGTTAAAATTTATATATATCTATATATATATATGTGTGTCTGTTAACACGATAGCGGCCAGAGTTTTTGTTTTTTCGTCACGAAACTTGGTATATAGCATTCAATTAGCAAACGATTGAACGAGTTCGTTAACCACCAAAGTCGGTCCACCGGAAGGGGGGGTTTACCCCGAACCCAAAACACTTATTTGACTATGTCAGCCGTAATATTTGTTATATTTCAACGAAACTTGGTATTCGTAGTGTTAATATAGAGAGAAAAGTGAGATATAAAAATGAACTAAATCGGTTCATTAGAAGGGGGGGGGGTTTACTCCGGACCCACAATACCAATTCGCCACTACCAGCCGTGATTTTTGGTATATTTCGACGAAACTCCGTATTCGTAGTGCTAATCCACAGGTAAATATGTGTTGTAAAAATAAACGAAATCGGTTCATTAGGAGGGGGGGTTTACTCCGGACCCACAATACCAATTCGCCACTACCAGCCGTGATTTTTGGTATATTTCGACGAAACTCGGTATTCGTAGTGGTAATCTACAGGTAAATATGTGTTGTAAAAAGAAACTAAATCGGTTCATTAGAAGGGGGGGTTTACTCCGGACCCAAATTCCTAATATACTCATACCGGTCGTAATTTCTGCTGTATTGTAACGAAACGCGGTATACGTCGTGGGTAACTCATGAGAAAGAAGTGTTGTAAAAATGAGCTGAATCGGTCAATCGGAAAGCGGGGGTTTAATTTGTAATATATTTGAATAGAAAAGCCGGCAGACGTAGGTTCACAAAGCCGCCGCAAGGAGCGCTTTCTACCACTAGTGTGACTGTATCCTGTTCCTGCGTTAGATCAAAATACGATAATATGAGGATTTTTGTATTTATTACGTAGTGTAGTAGGTACCATGTGTAAACATAACTCTGGATGCAAATTAATAATTGATCAGTTACTCATTACAAAATGAGAACTATTCACGTTTTTATTTTAGTTATGTAGGATATTTTAAGCAAATTGTTCTGGAAAGCAGTCTACACTACCCAAATTCTGAGGAAAGTGCTTAGTTATGCAGCTCCTGCGTGACGGACTTTTTAACTTAGAGCTCATACAACCCCTATCGTTTTAAGACATCCGAGAGTTTTTAATAACGCGTTTATTGTTACGTCCTGTATCTTTAAATACACCAAATTTACAGGGACCGATTTTAATGCAATTTGGTACAAAACTAGGGTTTGTGATTTTAAAGTTCGTTAACCAGCAGAATCCGTCTCCCGACGTGGAGAGTTTTCTAATTTATCTACAAAAAAGGTTCTGAAGTAATTTTCGATGTGGCGTGTCGTCATCTAAGCAATTAGTGTCTACAAATTTAAATAGAAAGACTTTTTTTTTTGCTAGCGATATTATCTCTCTTCTGGCAAAAAAAGAGAAAAAAAGAAGATTTAATTAAAGAAATTAAAAGTCCACCCCTCCCTTAATATTGTTATTTCCATAGCTATGTTCCCCTTCCACCGTTAGCGCCAGAGTAGGCGTCTACTGTAATGAGTTTCTCTTCCACATCCCCTTGTCTACTCTCCTGGGATCGAGGAAGTCATGTCTAGTTCCGAGAGGTAGTGTCGCAGTATTATACAATATATGACAACAGGGTGTTGCTATACTTCAAGATTAAGATGGGATTTTATATTTACTAGATATTACAGAAGCCGGTTTAATTTTTAATAAAGAATATCATTAAAATAATTTAAGTAAAAATGAAAGAACTAGAAATTCAAGCAAAATCATATAATGCAAATGGCGTTTTGATTGGCATACTGTGACTGGCAAAAAACTACTATTTAACCTATTGTTATTGGCTGGAGATCATCGTACACTAACTTATACCAAAAAGCAGTGCTAAGAATCGGCCATAAATGCATAGCGTATGAGTACCTGATGAAAATGACTGACAAACAAAAATCAAAACATTGTAACACAGACCTTAGAGTAAAACACACATTAATTGACTGTCGGGTACGAATAGATATATGTACTTAATGAAGTCTGCTAGCATATAGATACAGCACTGACCTATTTGAAAAACAATAACGCATGACATAAAATATATACGTCACTTGCAACTTGGGGCACAGGCTGTAAGTGTAGGTAAGTTTTACGCCAGACTCTAGAGAGAGTACATAATGACGAGAGGACTTCCTAGCAAGAAGTGCCCCTGAGTACGAATGAAAAAATACACAAAACATGCCGAGCCTAAAAAATGTAAAGTATTGTGAAGACAGGATGACTGCTTTAACGACCGCATGCCTCCTAAAATCTGAATGAATTTAGATATATTTTGGGTTATTTGCAAGAATATGTATGTATATATATATATACATATATATTATAAAATGTATTCCTAAATATTACCTTATTATTATTATTTATTCTTCGGACTGTCATTGTATATGAAGTCATCTTTCATTCCATTCGCCTTATTCAAGCAAATCAGAACAAAAGGTTTTTCTAATCAGAAAACTTCTTTCAAAAAAGTCAATTCAGTCTCTAGCAGATTTGGTAATGCATGAAGCCAGACATCCCACTTTCATATCGATTCTAATTCTTTCTCAAATATCATTATACATTTTCTCGATATAGAGTGCAATATACTTTTATTTATGAAGCATCTCAGCGGGAATAATAAGTTTTTTAATAAGATACAACTCAAATTACCTTTAGATATATATTTCTTTACTTTCCTATTTATTCTCAGAATTTCTTGCGGGGAAGAGATGGCAAAAGCAAATTACTTTTCTCCTGATGAAATTGATGTAATCAGAACACTGGAGGAACACGTGCCTGTTTCATAACTTATAATTAATCTTGTCAGGATTAAAGACAGCTTCTTACGTCAATCATTAGTTCTTTATTTCTCAACTTGAATGTATGAGATATTGTTAGAGGATGAATAACATATTAGAGGGCGAGAAAGACTCAGTTGTAGATCGCTTGGCTCATGTTCTGGAGGGCCTGAAAAACATATATCCTCAATAGTTGATAAATTAAGTAATATGGAATTAAGGTTGTTTTTTTTTTTTCAATAATGGAGGCCCGGTGGCTTTATTATTCTTAGGGCATGACCACTGGCATGGGTTATGTTTATTTGTGGCGGAACGTAAAATTTAAAAAAAAAACTCACTTTCTTCGCTACTTCTTTATTGCGCTCTACATGTTTTACATCTCTATGACGCCATAGAGATAATATATATAAGAAATATAATATAGATACAAGGCCTTTTCTTATTGCCTAAATCTCACCTTAAGATAAAGATAAATAAAAAACAATCAAGAAAGGGTACATTGAAAACCAATTAAAACGAAACCTGTCGCAAAAAAAACAACCAAGGTGGAAGGAGGTTACCTGAGTTCCAAGGATCTTGTTTCAAGGGAGTATGTGAGTGTAATATTGAGTAAAGATGTCAAAATGAGTCCTTAAATTGCTATGTAAGACACAGCGATAGCAGATAAAGTAAAAAAAAAAAAAAAAAAAAAAAAAAAAAAAAAAAAAAAAAAAAAAAAAAAAAATCTACCAGCTGTCTGTCTATATGTTTGTTCCTAATACAAACCAGACAGTTCATCCGATTTTGACCAAACTTGGTACACAGGTAGATCTTGATCCGGGAATTGTCGTAGGCTAAGTCAGAAACGTCTACCAGCTGTTTGTCTGTATGTTGGTTCTTTATACAAATCCACACCGCTTGACCGATTTTGACCAAATGCGCACACATGTAGGTCTAGATTCGGGAAGAGTAATACGCTAGGTTAAAATTGTCTAGGACACACAGTTCGACCTCAAATAGTTACAGATTTGCATTATTAGATTTTAATATTACTTATTTGGTTTCTAATTTATTTTTGCTTTTCAAGATGGAGAAAGTAGGTGTAGTATGGCACGGCGGATAACAGATAGTAATGAATGAAAACTCCCGAGTAATCGTGGGGAAACTGCTATACCTGTAAAAAAAAAAAAAAAAAAAAAAAAAAAAAAAAAAAAAAAAAACCCTTTTGAATAAAGAAGGCTTGGACAAAATGAAAAAATATAGTTCATAAAGGTTTGTGGGTCGATAAGCGAGCTGAAATAAATTTTATCCCGGAGGTCCGAAAATAAAAAGAATTTGGAGCTTCGGTTCATCGACCTTTTGAAATAAAAGTATTTTAATGTTTCTTCATTGCTTCTTTTTTACTGCTAACGAAAAAAGTAATAATATCTTGGAAGGGACTCCCTTGGTAGGATAGCGCAACTGCAGTCGGTAGAGTTTTTTTTTTATTTTTATCAATGGATATGTTAAAATAATTTCCAGCTCCATCATGGTTGTTTAGAAAGTGTGGCATCTGTCTTAGTTTTAATGAACACTCCCAAATTGAATAGTTTAATGGATGAAAAATTTTCAAACTAATTCCAATCTTCTTAGGGACAGTGAATCGGAAGGATTGAAAGCTTCGGATGGAGTTTCTTGAAAGTTTTTACCAAAGTGAGATTAAAACGTATCTTGGAGTAATTGAGACGAGCCTGTTTCTAATCTCGTTGGACCCACAAATCCGATTAGACTTTATTTCGAGACCTAACTCTAGACCACTTCACCTTAATTCGCCCGTCGGGAATTAGTCTGCAAAGCTGAGAGAATTTCAAGGCAGATCGTCTTCTCCAATCTCTGGTAGAAGTTTCCATGTTTATGTTGTGTTTTTTATTGTTTACAAGGACTTTCGCAGAGAACAATGTGGTTTTAAATTATCTATGCTGACTTCCTTATTCGATCCTGCAACAAACCATCCCTGGTCCTCCTAAATCAGCTTATGCCATTATCTCTGTACTATGAAGCTGTGTTCTTTTTGTGTACATCTAAAAGTATTTGGGCATCGTAAGCCACGCCAACCTTTTACGACAGATTCAGGATTTCACTTCATCTATAACCTATCCAGATGGTGGAGTTCGAAGAACTCCACCATCTGGATAGGACTTTATTTGAGAAGTTTCTACTTCTCAAATAAAGTCAAAGAATATGAGCTACTGCAGTATATTTGTTTTCGGAACTATCCCTCACATTTGGAAGGTATATTTTGCTGGTTGGCGAACTCATTCAATGGTTTATATGGGAGGGAAATCCCTTAATTGAGAAATGATTCAATTTAATCGATGGAGGTTCGAAAATATTTTTGAGAAATTATTTCCAGAGCTACATTTTTTTTTCAATGATCTAATACGACGAAGCAAACCAATAATATATATCGAGTATCGAATTCTACGAGGAAAGGCGCCTGTTATGTCTAATTTCTTAAGATGAAGTTCTTTCTTCAGAAAACTGACAAACAACTGGACGGCCACAAGCTTTAATGTTGCAGAGTTCTATATACTGGCGCCAGCAGAAATTGATCAAATTCTTTCGGGCAGTTACATCTATATATAGAAATATTAAATTTTTGGCTAATTAATTAAATTTCATTCATTATTGAAAGATTATTAAATATTTTTCTGATCTGATAAGTAATTAAAATTTATAATGTTCGTTTTCGTGATCGCAGAACATTTAATTACATTTTCATGCCCTTTTTACCTTGGATTTTTTTATTTTATTTTTATTTTTATTTCCTACCACTAACTACCCATAAAAGTTGGACTTATTAGCCAAAATATGTATTTAAATAAAATATATATATATATATATATATATATATATATATATATATATGCATTGTTCATAAAAATAACAGGTAAACATAGTTTTTATAACTTCGTATTCAAGAAATGTGTTAGAACCTAATATACTCATAATTACCAGTATACCACGGCAAACGGGACTCACATGCATGTTTTATTGCCCATCAGTTTAATTGTATTCGTATATGCAAACAAAATTCGGCGATTTGTGCTTTAACAACGAACTATCCACTGGTTACACTTGCTAAAGATCCATCATGCAACTGGGATCTTCCTCAACGAGCCCTGAATGTGAAAAATCCCAGCTGCCGGTGGGACTCAAACCTGCAGCTTCCTCATTAGGACCTAAGGCGTTAGCCACTAGACCACAATGGGTAGACCCCAAAAATGCAATAAATAAATAAAATAAATTAAACTTAGTCTTAACTTTCAATCTAATCGGATTTTGGTTTTTGGAGATGATGGCGACAAAAATATATCGATGGTTGCAGGGGAACGAACGAAATGAGTTAGTTGCACTATGATTATCTCCTAAGACTCATGATTAATAGAAATATGTGGATTTCTTATTATTACCCCTGAAAGGTTGATATATTGGACCTACCAAGTTATTTTTCAGGATTATGTAACTTAGACATTCTCTTCAGTACTTACAGATTGTGTCATAGGTCGTCATAAGCGGTTTCCTTGGACCTGAAGCCCCTTCTTTAGTCATTTGAATGGATAATATACCAGTAACTGAATTGCGCCAATCACTCCTGCGATTTTTGTTCAATGAATATTCTCTAGCCATGAATGATCTTCGAATATTCTCCTCCGGAATGTCAAAATCCTTCAGATTAACAATAAAATCTCCAAGGCTGTTGCTCCCGTACAGGGTGGCTGGAAATCAATAGACTCTTTGCGTGGGACGATGGTTCCCAGCTCGTTCCAATATTATTCTGTTTATATTCTGAAGACTTGTTTACTTTATTAGAAACTTTGTTATGTATTTAACACAGCTCTGCGGACTGTTAAATAATTTGTCCGCTGACATTTAAAGAGCTGAAAAAATAAGGAACTCTTCACAGTGATTTTTATTTTCGTTTGTACCAACAACAAATGTTGACCTTTTGGAATTTAATGCAAGTAACCTTCAGCAATATTCATTTAAGTTGTAAATTCACTGGAAATCTGTAAAATATCCCGTAAAAATCAAATTTCATAACTTATTAAAATATTCCATGCAACTCATTTCTTTTGCAGACCTGTCCAGTTAATAATTAGGACGGTAGTGCGCAAACATCTTTCCAAGTTCCAATATATCCGATGTGGATATTCAGAAATGTTACTATGTTGAAGCCGATAAGAACTGCAGTACCTCTTGTAGAAACATGGATATCTCTCTGACCGTTAAACCTTTACGTACGTTTGACGAAGGAGACTCGTCATATATTAGCTTTGTCTACTTTACGGATGATGGTTGAGATTCGTGATGTACATTTTCTGCCTTACATACTGAAGACGAATTGCAATTTTGAACGTATAATTCAAACAAAACTTATATAATCATTAAGGTGTTTCCTTCATATTTTACGTAACACTGTTCTAGCATAATAATCAGAAAATAATAACAGAACGTAAAATGTCGATAGAGACGACATTAACACTGGTTCGCCGAAGTAATGTCTTGCCAAGGTAATCAGGTTTATCGAGTCCACGAGGACTGGGCCGTTCTAAATAATCCCTCGTTCCTCGTAACGCTGCAGTACTGCTTACTTAATTAACGGGTTAACCTCTTCTTGACTGTAAACCTCGTTTTAACTGTAGACGTTTTTTGACCCTGAACTTCTTATTGATCATGAACTTATAGTTAACCAAATACTTCGTTTTGAGCGTTGACCATTTATTGAATGCTTGATCTCTTGCTGACCTTAGGACTTCTTCATCAACAGTGGATCTCTTGTACAATCATCGGAAGTATTTCTCCCGACGAGGAGAATCGCAGAGCCTGTGTCCGGTTCAGAAGTGGGTTTAACATTTTTATGGACATTTTATTATCGAGACCAGTGTGTAACAGGAAAGGCTGCTAATAAGGATGTGGTTGTGAGATGTGGTGTCGGCTTAACTCCACTACGAGCTGTGTAAACCACCCAGAGACAAACTATCGACCTTTTCATGAAAAAGAAGTTGCAGTATTTGCTCTTCGATCGAGTTAAATGTATGATTCGCATCATCCGGTGGCCCTAAAGCAATCTCACGAGCATCCTGAATTCATGGAACGAATGGTACCAGGTTAAATGCCTTAAAATGAACCCACAGAAGATTACGCTGGTACCATTTACAACGAAATAATGGAGGTGTTAGGGACACCTTGCCTCGCATAAAACAAAATAAATATCTCCAATACAATGGAGTACTATTAGCATATAATAGCAGTAGTAATTCTGGACTCTAAGATCAGGTAGAAGGAAAAATTGCAGGGAAAGTCACACAAACCCAGCAGGGAGAATAGTGGTGAACAACTATGGTTTTACTCACAAGGAAATGTACTGGATTTACACAGTACTGTTAGGAAACAATTAGGAAGATCCTGTGCTCCCAGCAAAGTATAATATGTATGAGCAAAGAGTTCTTCTCCTACAGGAGCTCTGGAAATTCTACTTGACCGTAGACATATAGGACTTTCAGAACCGACACTCTTTCACCACAAATATTGAAATATTGATTAAATCGAGAGGTGCATCAACAACGCTATGTCGGGCGTACAGATATTGTACTGCTCGCTCAACAACAGAATCAGGTACAGGAACACAAGGGTGTTTAAATACAAGGACCTCCACATAGTATTACTACATCACTGCGCGTGTGTATCATAGTGGTTCAAGCTAAAGTCATTGCTATAGGTACTTGCGCAGAATCATAACAGTTTTCTTCAGAGATAGGCGAAGCAATTAATGCTCTTCGTAGAGAGGAACAGACACTTCTTAATCCGCGCAGGAGGTAAGACTACTACCAGCGTTCCCTTTAGGACACGCATCGATCCTACGTTTCTAGACTGCATCGATATATTCATTCTATGGGTCTAATCAACGTCTCATGTTTTGAGGACGATGAAACTCCGTAGTTTTTCGGCGCTTGCAGCCAAACGGTATCGGAATTTCGGAACGCACAATGTTGAATATTCAAGGAGCCGACCTTCACTACTCTTTTCACGTTCATTGCTGTCATATTGTTCTGGTGTTACTACAGACTGACACGACTAACAGACACGATAATAGTTCTTGTAGGTGTTTCCTCAGTGCGGTTCATCCTAGTTAGACTTACATGGCATCCATTTATAAATGAATACCTGAGATATAAATGAACCTTCTCGTTGTCCAGTAGCATCCATGTGGAGGCTGTGGGTCGAGTCGCGCTTTTGCCAAGATGAACTTTTCCAGGAATGGACTCACTCGCCCCTCCATAGACGTTAAGGAATGGTAGCGGTCTGTCAATAGCCATAGGCTTATGGTTTAAAATCATATACACCTTAAAAAAAAAATAACAATAATATTCATTACACAAAGGAAAGACATAAATTACCTTAAGTGACATGCCATAAAAAATAAATAGGACCAACAATCTGTGAATGATTATCTGATAACCTTACCCTATTCCTCTCAGGAGCAATTCATCTCCAGGTCCGTCTGAAATCCTCCGGCAGCTAGTCCATCAATCTCCACCGGAGACTTCTCTATTCAAAGGATCCCTTTGTACCAACCTAAATCTTCAGATTTAGATCCATCGAGGAACATTTTCAGTAGTGTCGAGTCCTTTCTTCATGTCACAGCAATGGATTCCCACCACTATTACAGAGAAACGATTAAGCTCTGTCTTTACTTTGTGTAGTACTTAATATACAAATGGAAGCAATTTATAGAAATGTTAAGAAAATACTGTTTGTTCATATATAAGTCGGTTTGCGCTCTAACAGCCACAATAAATATACGTTTTTCGTGAATTTTGGTACCAAAATACTTTGGTTCATTAGCAAGTAGAATTTACTCTC
The DNA here is from genome assembly GCA_946811695.1 of Gonocerus acuteangulatus. Classification (NCBI taxonomy): domain Eukaryota; kingdom Metazoa; phylum Arthropoda; class Insecta; order Hemiptera; family Coreidae; genus Gonocerus; species Gonocerus acuteangulatus. Next base: position 33,962,883 of record OX328128.1, on the reverse strand, counting down.
CAGAATACAGTTTATATCGGAGAAATTCGCGCGAAAGAAAATCATCTACTAACCGCTTAGTGTTTATAGGCTTTTACTAGTAATTCGACAAGGGTAATCAGATGAAACCGAAAAGGCCATAATACGGCCTTAAAATAAAATGGCTATACATACCATCCCTACAATGTCAAACTATCGAATATGCAATATCTCGTTTTTCAGATATGCGACTTAGCTCTTGGATTGTGGACGATACAGCTTGTCGCAAATTGTTACAGCTCTAACCCCGTTAGAAAAGCCTTTAATGCCTTAAATAAAGTTTCGAATAAGACCATTTTTCAGTATATTACTTCGGCAATGGATAGAATATTTTCGTTACTATTTTGCTCCGATTTTTATATTCGATAGTTTGACATGTTTTTTCTTTTTTTCTTTATCCTGGCTAGAGAAGGATGGTAACCTATAGATAACCCGTCCTAAAATTCCTAGTTAATAATAATGGACATTAAAATTTAAATAAATAACTAGAAGTAAGAAGCAGAGGAAAGCTTTGGAACTTTGGCCTGCTTTGTAGTTCCTTGATTTAAGATAGACTCATCACAGGAATATGTGATGATAGGTTAAGGCAAAAATTATCCTCGTGTATTAACATATGCCACATACAAGAATCAGCTATGAAGCAAGTACTGGTTATGAACAGCTGGTATACGGGTGTCTATACACGGTGTGGATAGTGACACAGTGTATGAGACATCCTTGAGGTCCGAGTTGAACTGTACAGTCCATCGAAGTATATTGATAAATCCAATAGATTAACTCTACAGTCCAATGAGGTCGGGACTGTGCACGCCAGGCCTGACGTTTGTGGACAAGAGGATATTTGCTCGATCTGTTCAGTCCAAAACTTGGCCAAACTGTGCAGTCTCTGCCTTGAGATTTGAACTGAACGTGTATGGCACACATGTAACAATCGCTAAAAACGGATTTTCGGACGAGAAGGTAAATAAATCAGAACATGTTTGCACTATTTGGTGATCGTAAACCAAATAGTGCAGACCAAAAGAGCTTTCCAAAAGAAAGTTGAGGAGGCAGGAGTTTAATTTTATTTACAGTGCCATTGGAGTAAGTGTTTAAATTTTTCTCAAAATGTTAACTGTTCCTAAGATTTCCAAATGAAACTAGGGATAAAAATGTTATACAAGCATGCTAACGTGCGCATTTCTTGTGTGACGGACTTTTTTCTTTTAACAACGTCAAGATTTAAGTGGGACATGAAAAAGCGCGTCAAAAGAAAATGGTAATTTGATTGTAGTTTAGACGCCCACGTCCCGCTAACTGGGCCGAGGGACCGTCCACACCCCACAATCCAAATAGATACAATTTACATTTTTAGAAAAGACGACAAGAATGATAAAGTGATTCCACTGTCCAGTGGTTCTGAATGCATTAGAAGAATATATTTAGGCAAATCACAGTCATTGAACAATTTTTTTTTCGTACTTCCCGAAGGAATATAGCTATTAAAATTTTACTCATGAAAAATTTAACTACAGTTCGACTTACAGAGCATCGATTCATTGACGTTATAATTCAACTTACCTACACGTGAATAGGAAAAAATAACAAAAAATTGGAGTCAATTCCTCGCGGCAAGTTACACATAACCTAAATACATATTGTTTGTACGTACATACAGGGTCTTGGTAACTCCACCCACATCCATCGCCAGGTGATAGTTTTGCTGAAAACAAACAATCTTAAGCCCATATTACATTACCCAAAAGTTACCAGTTTTCAAGATATTTCATATATTAGGCTGTTGCTTAGGTTTTGGGTATTTTTTTTTTATTTCTAGCATTTGTTCTGAACGTTTTTGTATTTAAGACACATAAAACCATAAGTTGTAAACAATAACATAACAGTCAAACTGAGAATAATGCTGCGAGAGAGAGAGAGAGAGAGAGAGAGAGAGAGAGAGATTCCATCATGAGTACAACGCCAATAGATACTTAACACTTGCAAATAATACTTAAAAGTAATGAGAACAATAATGAATGACTCCTGATGACTGAACTAGATCATAAGGTGCCTAAAAGATAGCGTTAAGAGCTGTTCCATGCAATTGGAGAGTCAATGATCCGGAACCAACATCTTCTCTATTCTACCAGGTTCTTACATCAACCATTCAATGGAACTCTGCAGATACTAGCAGGTCTTAACCTCTTATTATATCATTTCCTACATTTTATGCAGGTGAGCAGATCTACTTAATATTTAATGTTAGCTAATAATTAGCTCATTTACCCATTATCCGTACAGTGGCACCTGGTCTGAAAATGGGGACTTTTATTTTAATTGCAACTATTTATTCTGTGATTAGAACTGTAGACACGATTTCTTTTCTGTAAATATAACTGTAATCATAACTTTTTTCTGATTACAAGCGTAATCTTAACCTTTCTGTAAATACGAAAGTAATCATAACCTTTCGGTGATTACCAATATAACCACAACATGTCAGAGAAATAGGTGCCTAAAAAGAGTGAGTTTCACTTAGGATACTGCCAGTATCCTATTGTGGCGCCTAAGATCTTGCTTCGCTTTGAGATTTTATTTTAATTGTTTAAGTGGGTTTATATTATTCAAAAAATATCTGGGCAAAACATTAACTGTTTGTTTCTATGATTTGCAACGCCTCTAGAAATATGAACGGAAACACGCTAAGGTGACGGAGATTCTGCGAATCGGGCTCTTTCTAATTATTGACAGATGTCAAATAAGGTCGCGGAACTCAATAAATCATACATTAAATTGTCCTATAAATGTTATCATCTCATTAACATAATGATAACGACTTCTTATGAAAAAGTAGTCTGTGAAACAACTTTATGTACAATAATAATAGACTACTTTAATCTAATTATACCTATTATGTTGATGTTGGAATAAAAAGGAAATTGCCTCAAGTGGTTTTGGTAATTGATTGACAAGAAGAGGAAGGAAGAAATCCCATTTGAGAAAACTCAACGGCGAAGAAAATTCATTAGAAACTTCTTTATGGAAGAACTTTAATCATGGTGGAATGGATGGTTTGGCACATCTCATATTTAACAGTATGGAAATAGCTTTTTATGAAAAATATACTTATTTTCTAACAGATAAGGCGAAGAATTTGGTTATAAATGGATTGGATATGCGAATCTTTTTAGGAATACAATTTAAAATCAGCCCCGCAACAGGCCTTAGGAGCGAAGAGGTATCTGATTCTTACCCATAGGGCAGGCACACTAAGAAGATAGAGTGGTCAGTTCATTGCTGCGACTGCCTGATTGTCCCTTTTGCAAGTTCCCATTTATGGCTGGATGAGCCTAGGGACTCCGACCCTCGAACGACTACACCTTAGAAGATAAAATGCTTTGGTCGCGTACGAGTTTCGAAATTGGGTCCTCCAGAGTATGAGTCCCACCTACTCTTAGCCAAACCCGCACATTATTTATAGGATTATCTATATAAATAAAAAAAAAACCGTCACACAGAAGTTGCATAACTAAGCACTTTCCTTGGGAAGTGAAACATGGGCGTATATACGAAATAATTTCGGAGGGGGGGGGGGTATGGAATATTAACAGGTTAGGACTTCATGAAACGCTTGTATTCCTTTTGAACTTCGGTTGGCAGCTCTTTTAAAGCGTTCCCTGAGTTGCCTATGTAGCACCGCCTGGCCCACAACCGCTTTCCTTCTCCAATTCTTCTATAATTGTTGATAAAACAAGGTTCGAGTAATTTTTAATAACGATTTTCAACAAGGAAGGGCGACGATGCTCCATTCCTGAACGGGGCTCTTGCTACTCATGAGTTTACTTACACAACCACGGGTTAACGTTAACCTGTTACTTCTCAGGAATCCTCTAACTGCCAAGTGACAAGTACTACGCCCCAGGCCTGGTTCAGACTCCTTAAAGAGAATATTCCTTTTCCCCCGCCCTGAAGAGGGTATGGAGGTATAAAACAGCCGGGAGGATGCTGGAGATAAGGTAGACCTGAAAGTAGGTCGGCTTGGCCACATCGTTTCCGCAAACCAGGAAATTAACCTTCGACCAAGCCTTTCCAACTTACCGTTCTCTCTTTACAAGCTCCGAGAGGATTTTCTTTTTCAGGACGTTTTTAAACATTCCTTTTGGTTTATACAGAATACAAATGAATGTTCCTAACCCCTTTAGTAAAGTAAAAATTCTACTCACAGGAACTGCGTCATCTTTGCGAGTTTCCATAAAGTTCTTATCCCTAGTGACAAGAATCGTTCCGAAAATAGTAAAAACGAGTAGGCACTCGATACTTTTGACCCGATACCATTTACTAACTGCATCGAATCAATCTCGCGAACTTAATCAGTATCAATACAAAAGTACTCAGTATCGAATCCAATCAGATTGACCTATCAGAAATATCAGCATTTGTAATCGAGAATGTAGTAGTTTCAAAATTTGCCTGTGGAAATGGAAGTCTCTGTATATTTATCAAATCCAGTAGTTTCCCTTAAAAGCAACCCATTTGCAGAACAAGGATGTTATGAAATTTGTATATCCTTGTCTGTACAAATATGCACAATAATATTTAATTGTAGTCTCAACATCGGTTCCAAGCGATAGCTTATTTTCCAAACCCGGCGCAACAACATAGCAAAATACAGATTTTCTCCAAAATACCTGGATAAGTTACTGTTTTGGGACAATCTTGATGCTAGCGACATTTTTGTTTAATATACTCTATAATAAAATATATTTTTTGTTAATTAAATAAAAAAATAGTTAATTAATTTCTTTACTTTTAATTTCTACCCTCACAAATTATTGTCTTTTAACATTTGCTCCGTAAGTTTCATTTAAAAAAAAAAAACTAAAATTATCAATATCAGTAATTATCGATACATTAGGAGCATTTGTATGAATAGTATCGAAAAATGGTTTAAGTACTACTCATATGAGTAAGTATCGATACTTTGATAGTATCGGACCATTCCTACTAGTGACATCTCATGTTATGCCATGTTTAGTGGTAATAAATAAATGGTACTTACGTATTAGCTACATCTTAGGTTAGAGATTTCCTTCAGAGATCTGGATCATCAGCACAGGCAATAATTAACTCAGCATTTTGGGCAATTCTATTGGCCGTTATATTTGTAGTAACCGTCTTGTTTCTTGTTGTTTGTAGTAACCGTGTTGTTCTACTTTCTGTTTTAACGCAATTAATTTGTACATTAGTGTTTTTGACGTAATTTCATTCCCCTTGTTTATTGTTTGTGTTCTTTGTGCTGCTCTTGTTTCTCTTACGAAAATGCGTCTTTGGGAGTCGCCTTAAACTGAAAAAGATGCCATTGTATTTTTTGCATGAACGCAATCTTTTACACAAACAAAGGAAGTGTCCAAAATCCCATGAGCAAGGAAAAAAGAGGCTGTTTTGAAGCCATGTTAAATTTTATATAGGCCCATTTTCCACCGAAAAACCAGTGATCCATATTATGAATTTTCGATATAACCTAGAGCGAGCAAAGCGAGCGTAAACACCTAGCAATTATGCCATTACCATAAGCGCTACTCGTTTCCGCTCGCTCAAGATTATATCGAAACTCTAATCAATCAAACTTGTTGATAATATGCATAAACGGTCTTTCCGTGTCATTGAAGCTCAGATATGGAGAGCTCAGAAATTCTAAGATTTCAAATTCACAATCATTGTATGAAAAAATGCTGACGAGACGCATGAGTTGATCATATTGTACATTTTTTGAGTTAATCATTCTCTATTGTATAGATATTTGTCTTAGCAATATTCCATAAAATCAAGCTGAACTGATCCACGTAATTGGCTACCCTTTTCGACGCATATTGATTTTCATTAGATAACTATCCTGCCATCTTGTGTACACTCTTCGTGTATGTAAATATGAATATAACAACTTGACAGAAGATTGAATAAGTTCCAGCCCGAGTATACGAATGAATGGTAAATATTCGAAAAGCCATCGGTACGAAATCTTTTTGACATCCTCGTTTCAATTTTCCACGTTTGGATTTGCTTTTCATGTTTGCTCATCGCTCTATACGCCGAAGAGCAATATTTTACTGGCTGTGAAGATACTCTTAGGATGAAATAACAATTATTTCTACTTGAGTTCTGTTGTATTTTACCATCTATCGAAGGAAGCTACTGAAGTTACTCTCATGGAAGAATCCTTAAAAACATTTCTACATGTCCTTATCGCTCCTACCGGAGTTTCTGTTTTATCTCCGCATAAAGCGTTGTCCTCTAGTAAACGATTGAACGAGTTCGTTAACTATTAAAATCTGTCCATCCGAAGGGGTGTTTCCTTCGGGGAAAAAGGAACTAAGTAAAAAATGGCAAAGATACTCCAAGGAAGAGAAATAAGAGTATTTTTTAACTACTTTTTACTAATAGATATAGTAATAATTAACAACACTTACTCTCAACTTACTTCCTCTTAACTAAGTTCGGTAGAAAATTACCTTTTAATTTCTTTAAAAAAAACCTTTGTTTACTTATTTCACATAAAAAATGTTTTATAACCATTTTTCAGGATTTAAAATTTTATTAATTATTTTTTATGATTGCTTGCCTTTATTTTTTTAGCTGAAGAGCATGAAATATAGATTTTTCTGATAACTTGACTAAAAGCCATCACCCCTAATGGGAATCGAACCCACAACATTAGGCACGGATTGCTCACGGCCACCAGGCCTCCTAGCCATCCAATTAACATCTGTGACGTTAATACCCACAACGATTGATAAGCGTCCAAATAAATTGTCATAAAGCACTTCTGTAATTGATTGGCGTTCATTTTGATTTTCCTTCTTGTATAATAAAGACCACGTTCGTTAGGAGTATAATATCGGGTTAGTGCAAAAATAATGGAGGTTTTTATATGGCCAATTCGTTCCAGATGACGAACTGCTGTTGAGAGATCAACACCAACTTCCCTCCAAAAGTCCCAAGTCGTTTTGCGAGGGTTTTCTTCTGTCAAATCCCTGAGCTGGTGGCGACGAAAGACAGAAGGCCTACCGCGGCCTACCTTGTCTTCCTCATCGAAATCTGCAAAACGAGTTTTTTGGAACGATCCCTGTACTGTAGGATCCTTCGCCCCAAACAACTTAACTTAGTCGTTTCGAATGGTTTGAGCTGCACTTCGAACATGACAAAAATCTTGTCTTTCTTTTTTTTTTTTTTTTTTGTTTTTTTTGGTGACTTTTAGAGCTTTTTTAATCATAGCGAAAACAACATTAATAACAATTATTTATAATTAATAAACTAAACTTTACATTGTTTTGTTTACTTGGCATGCACTAAATTAAACAAAATGAATATTAAAAAAAACTTATTATTTCTGCACTAACCCAATAACATTTTGTCTAGAATAAACCCCACTATTACAAAATGCAGTAGGAAATTATCCGTAAAACACTCCAGAAGACGTGACCACATCACTTTACATGTATAAACTGTTGACAGATCATAGCCCACACATATTCAACATTATAAAGATTTTACCAAAGATAAGCAATTACAAAGAAATATAGGAAAACCGCATTATTTTTATAAGTTTAACTATTTCCTAAATTTAATGTATACAAAATAGAAAGTGATCAACCGCACTGTTAGTTTATTTAAATTTATTAGTTTTCCCTTTTTTCAATTTTATAGTTGTCTAAATTAAATTATTCTAATAGTAATGTGATTATATTGCCTAAATTCTGCTGAATTGATTTCTAAAGTAAGTCATCCTTCTTGGGTGAAATGTTATCATCTCAACTTGTTGTTATCACTCAGCGGAGCCTGGAAAATACAGTGATCGATCACCTGTAATAATACAACATCAACACAGCTCATTCAGAAAGTGGAGTAATTTTTCTTAACCTTAGCCTCGGGGGAAAAGAAAGGCTCAGAGAAAAGGCGAGAAAGACAGGATTTATATTAAACGAAGTTTGTATTCTGATAAGCGAAATTAGTTGTAAAGGGAGTTGGAGTGATAAGAAAAAAATTTGGTCAGCTTTTAGCACTTTCCTCCGAAGGAAAGTAGCTATTGAGGGTGGACTCATGATGGAATTTTTGAAAAATTTCTTCAAATCTTTATCGATCCTACCTAGTAGACACCGAAAATGACTCCCGTTAAAATTTATATATACATATATACATATATATATATATATATATATATATATATATATATATATATATATATATGCATATATATATATATGTCTGTTAACACGATAGCGGCCAGAGTTTTTGTTTTTTCGTCACGAAACTTGGTATATAGCATTCAATTAGCAAACGATTGAACGAGTTCGTTAACCACCAAAGTCGGTCCACCGGAAAGGGGGGTTTACCCCGAACCCAAAACACTAATTTGACCATGTCAGCCGTAACATTTGTTATATTTCAACGAAACTTGGTATTCGTAGTGGTAATATAGAGAGAAAAGTGAGATATAAAAATGAACTAAATCGGTTCATTAGGAGGGGGGGGGGGGGGGGGGGGTTTACTCAGGACCCACAATACCAATTCGCCACTACCAGCCGTGATTTTTGGTATATTTCGACGAAACTCGGTATTCGTAGTGGTAATCTACAGGTAAATATGTGTTGTAAAAATAAACTAACTTCCGCTGCAAGGAGCGCTTTTTATCTAGAGGGACTGTATCCTGTTCCTGCGTTAGATCAAAATACGATAATATGAGGTTTTTTGTATTTATTACGTAGTGTAGTAGGTACCATGTGTAAACATAACTCTGGAAGCAAATTAATTATTGATCAGTTACTCATTACAAATTTAAAAGAGAACTATTCATGTTTTTATTTTATTTCTGTAGGATATTTTCAGCAAATTGTTCTGGAAAGCAGTCTACACTACCCAAATTCTGAGGAAAGTTCTTAGTTATGCAGCTCCGGCGTGACGGACTTTTTAGTTGATCATGAAATTTATAAAATAATTCAAGAAAAAGTTTTGAAAGGAGTCAGAATTTGATTGAGCAGAAGTTTTTTTAACAAAAAGCCATTTAATTATTTTTCTATAATAAAAATTGCATCTTACTTATCAAATCTGCTATCCTCCTGGCGCTGAAAAATATTTCATACGCCCAACACAAACACATTATTATTTGCGGATCACTGCAATATCTCCAGAACAGGTACACAACCCTTTCTATATGCACAGAAATAAAAGATGAAATACACGACATAAATGTGGAATTAAGCCCGATACTAAAAAGAATTAAATATCTAGATTAAATATTTTGAAGTCAATAGACAATACTTGACACGTCATAAAATTTAATACACTGACTTCTTTTAGGAAATCGATATTTACCCTAAAGTAATCGATTTTAACAGCTTATTTACAGTAGGTATGATTGAAATTGTCTAGACGTGGCCGTGCCTGCGGAAGGTTGAGACTGTGATTAATATTTTAAGTGCTTCTAAAGATGCTTCTAGGGGAAGTCAAATAAATAGAGTGAAATAAATAGTTAAGAATGCAATGGAAACAAACCAACACTTCTGAAACTTGGACCTAAAGAGATGCGGCGTCAGAGAAATTTCCTGCTCCACAACTGATGTTGAGGACTGGTTGGCAAGTTAAGCATATCAAGGTACAAATTGCCAAGATGTCACAGGCCCGAAATAATAACTCGTTATTTCCCTTAAAAAATCATTTTGATCATGAAAATTTCATTTGTAAAAGGAATAAAGTCCAGTTAATCATTTTGTGAAATAAATTGGTTATTAACAACGCCTGTTGCTTAGGCTGTGCCTACATTGGACACGTATTTCTCCCAATCCGTTTCGATCGGATATCGGTTGACTAACAGAGGCCAGCGTGAGTGCCTAGATTGGTCCCGACCCGATCCGATCCAATCACATCTCGTCAGTAATAAATTCCTAGTAAAGTGAAAATGATTAATTTAAGAAATACCACCTAATGAACATAGAAAACTGCGATTACCTTGTTGGAGGCATGAAGGAGGAGTTGAGAGGCCAATCAATCTTCCGGAAGTATATCTGCCAGGAAAATAAAATCTTAGTGTAATAGTTAACTCTTAACTGTTACACTACGGATAAGTGAAGAATTAGTATTCATATTTTAAAATAATAAATAAGAAAGGTGGCTAAAAGGTTATAAACATTGGAAGGTTACAAACATATTTCCACGTAATTTAATAAATAAGGGAGAGAAAAAACAAAAATATGCCTAGACAAAGTTGTTCTAAATTTTATTAGCTCTCATGCTAAAAAATGCATTAAAATCGGTTGAGAATTAGAGGCTGTCGACTTTTTTGAAACAGAATACGTCGTTTGCCCCATTGTGCGTCGGTCGTCCGATGTTGGTTTGGAAACAAACACGTTTGAACGGCCGGGAATCGCTAGTCATCGGAACGGATGGAATCGGGTCGGGACCAATGTAATCACCTCCATTAAGATGCTTGTGTTTGTTTCCCTTCCGACAGTGCATGTAGGTGGATACTTACTTGTACAATAACAATCCCCGCCAGAGTACCAATTTAATATTCTGCTAAAATCAGTTTCGGGATACGTTACAGATGACCTCCGTTAAACTTTGCGTCACGAGTGACGCAGTTATGAAGACCCCTATGACATTGGTATGTAAAAAAAAAAAAAAAATGGATTCAATGATATCTTGTGAAAGAACTTTATATAGCTTCCCTCTCCGTTTGGCGGCGTTCCACTCTAAATCGAGAGAACAATATAGAGCACTTTTATGGAATCACATCTATTCCGAGGATTCTCCGAGTATTGCCGAATACAGCCATTGGATTACTGTAGGAGGGAAAATATAAAACGAAGCCAATTTTCTTTCGATATTCCCGAAAATCCTGTTTCTAATAAAACATTCTTTCAGAATTCACAAACCAAACTATACCATTAATCTTAGGACGTAATATGTTAGAAATGATTTCATGGTATATATATATATATATATATATATATATATATATATATATATATATATATATATATATATATATATGTATATGTGTGTGTGTGTCTGTGTGTGTTTCTGTATTTTCTACTTACATTATTCTTTGTACTATTCCCATAAAACATGAATACTCCAGATAATATCAGGCTGTAACGTATGAAATGTCATTTTTGGACTTGCCGATTTCCTTCAAATGTCTTGAAACTGTCGTGGCTCCTACTCCGAGTTCTTTGGCATATTCCCTAGTGCTTTTTGAGGGACAAGCTTCAACCCTTTCTTTCAGGTGGTCATTCTCAAGCTTGGTTACTGGCCTTGATCGCTCCTCGTTGTCAAGGTCAAAATTTCCACTTCGAAACCTGGAAAACCACCGGTAAACAGTTCGCTCATTCACCGTTCCCTCCCCGAACGCCGTGTTAATGCTTATACACGCCTCAGCAGCGCTATGGCCGAGCTTAAATTCATAACGAAAAATAATACGGATTTCCGTTGAAGTCATAATTTAAGTTTTATTTTTTTCTCAGAGGATTGTTCTCACAACACAGTACGGAAGTTACTGATTAAATAATAGGAATAAAAGAGCTTTAATTCTATATGAATAACAATGATGTTTGTAAATAATGAAATAAAAAAGGACAAAATCGCAAAGTAAACAAAACTGACATTTCATACGGTCCAGCCTGATATTTGTCGGTTCCAGGTTTAACTGGATCAAAAATGGACCGATTTTAACGAACTTTCCTTCAAAAAATACTTTGTAGGATATCAAAGGTCAGGTTCGTTAACCAGCAGAATCCGTTCACTGTAACATAGTGAAATTCCGGCAAAACAAATCGTGAAGCCTACGGTTTTGCGCTCCTAGGCTTTCCGGAGCACATTTCATAAATAATTGGACGTGGCAAATCTAATGAAACCACTTCCAAGACCATATGTATACCGGTTGTCGAGAAAATAGAAAAAACTAGATTTTTTTTGGGGGGGGGGGGGAGGGATTTTCGGATAAATCTCGAAAACGGTTGTGAAATAGTAAATGTAAAGTATGAATAATGAAGCAGGAACTGCGTCATCTAAGCAACAAGAACACACAAAATTCCTAATTTGGCATGTTCGTCTTCTGCTTGGAAAGCTTTATCACAAAGAACAGAAAACTCGTCCCTGCGAGAGGATAGTTACATTAGGAAGTACGTATTAGCACGAACGCAGGTTAAAGAACCGGCTCTCAGAGATCTAATCATCACCGGGTCACAGATCACAGACGGGATTATCAACGATTTGGATTGATTGGAGTTTGGATATAACCTTTTTACGCGATTGGTGTTTCTTCGTTTGTTGTTACGCGATTTCCTAGTTTTTTGTTTAGCGGAAACGCGTAGCACTTATGTTAATGGCCTAATTGCTTGGCGTTTCCGCTCTCTCAAGGTTATATCAAAACTCTAGTTAAACCAGCTCGTTGATAATATAGATCAACGACGGGTTTTCGGTGGGAAATTGGCCGATTTGCAGATGTACAGCTCACAAACACGAAGAAAACGAACAAGGAAATCGCTTAACAAGAACAAGGAAACACCAATGTACAAATGAATTGCGATCTAAATAGAAAGGGAAGAAGACGGTTACAAAAACACAATGGCCAAAAGAATTGCTCATAGGAATAGACCAATAGAAATGCGTTGTCCATGATGCAGATCTCTGAACGAGACCAACATCTTTAACCTGTTAATACGTAAGTACCGATTAGGTTTTAGGACAAAGAATGACAAACATATTATATTTTTACAAGATGCATAGAAGAACTTTAAACAATAACCCCGTTGACTGTATGTGTTACGAAACTCCCTAAATATATAGCAGGCTGTCAGCTGAAACTGGAGAGCTTGTAAGCCATTAATCTCTCTCGACGTAGGGGAAAGGCATTCTACTCCTCCCGTCCTTTCTATTAATGAATCCATCCAACCTAAAGATTAATTATGAAAAATATTCTTACGACCATATATTTCCGCTAAATGTATTCCGCCAAAACTGTCAAGTACCCAAATACTTCAGAGTAATACGCTGTAAAAATAGGATAACTCAGCTTGATGGTTATTTTACCCACATTGCTGACGAATGAGCTAAAGTAACTTGTTTATATCATATACATAAAGAAGTGAAATTCCCATGAACTGCGTCATCTTAGCGGAATATAAGTAGTTATTGGTAGATTTTGAACCTTCGTGAAAAATATAAAATAAATTCCCAGAAAAGATAGATTTAAGCCGCCACGACAGGAAACGGGCAGTATTCAAAGCAGAAATTAGACAATCCTCCGTCTCAACGTTCTCACTTGTAAACACTATCAAACTGTTTCTCATTTTCTTACCTTATTTTACTAAATTATCTATTTTACTGTTAAATGCAATTAAAAAAACGACGACAACCAATAAAAAAGTTAGGCAAACAGAGAAAAACCCCGTTCAAAATAACAATTTAAACCGTGTAAGTGTGTATTTCTCCCATTGACATTGCTTCGTCAAAAAATACATTAAAACTTTTTCTATAGAGAATTTAGTAGACTTTCTAATGGTTTTTATCCACTTACCACGATTTACCAACCATTTTCAAGATATTTTAGAAAACATACCAAGATCAAAAAACGTTTCATGTCCTATTAATAATTTTTTTTTTTTTTTTTCTAAAACTATCTTAACTCCAAACACAACCAAAATGTTAATATCTAATATTTGAGGATTTTCAAACGTCTGGAACAATTTGCAACTGAATCAATTGTTTCTGAATAACCAAACTGAAAATTATTTTGGAAAATTAGTTGTATAAATGTTTCTCGTAAAGGGTTACAGATATCTTAAATGGTTAAATGGGGGCTTTAAAAATGGTTTCATTCGTTTTCCTGCGTACCGTATGAAACGTAACCGTTTTGAATTTTTCCACGAATTTTGTTTCAAAAACCTTCCTCAAAATCGGTCTATTCCGAGACAGCAAACAGACTAATAATATATATATATATATATATATATATATATATATATATATATATATATATATATGGGTTTTATTCTGGGAATGATACATGCTACGTTTCGTGTTGAAAAAGCAATAAGTGTGGACTCTATCCTGCTATCACTGACGTGTGTAGGTGTCCGATTTTTATGACAATAAGTTCATTACATCAATATTTTTTGGTTAAATTCGCAAGAAAAAACTGCTTTCAGGTACACTTTTGAGAATTAAGATCAATTACGACATAGAATTTGACAATGAGTTGTGCATTATCAAAGAGAAATATACTATGTTTAAAAAATTAAAATATAACTTGTTATAATTAAGTAAATAAATATAAATACTTTGTTACCAACTTATTAATACATTAAATATATTTTGAATAAGACTATACTTAGAACAATGTTTGAATTTCCCTCCCTTATCGATTCACGTTCCAAGCCCAGTAGCTGGAGAATACATGAGAATACAGTGTATTCACACAGGCTAATAATAAGAAGGCCTCGTTCTACATTTCTCTACCTCTTCTCAGGCATACACTAATAGAACAAGAGGAAATTAAGCCTCTCTCTAGAGGTATATACCACCTCAAGCTCATTTGTACCAAACAAATATTTAGCGAAAATTTAATTAATGTTTTAATAATAACCTAGTGTACCTTTTTAGCGCGGCTCCTCCCTCTCTCCATAGGGAGGAAGCCCGCTTATGAGGTTGACCTTACGACGCAATCCGGAAGTGCCGACTAGAAAATTTCTTGTTTCAGACCCCATGGATCACGAAAATATAGGTGGTTCAAATTTTATATATATATATATATATATATATATATATATATATATATATATGTTGTAGATCCTAAGTTGAAAACTAAGATGTTCTAGGTAGTTGGTAACAGCTTAAGTCTTCAATAGTTTTGTATTTTAATTACATTTTTGTTATGGAAACGTTTCGGCTATAAGCCATTTTCAATCCAATTGTCTGTGAAATACAATTAATTATACTGGTTAGGATATTAAGTTAAAATATAAACAAATAATAAACATAAAAATTAAAGTATACTAATGTATCAACAACTGACCTGTATGATTTAGCATTATTTTGTTATATATACATTATATCTTGAGGTTATTTGCTTGTAAATTTGATATTATTTAATTTGAGGAGGAAATTTCATTTTTTATAAAATTTTATGGTTCATGTCTGGAAATTAATCTAGGCGCACGGTAGTGCGCCAGGCCAAGTTCCGGCCTAAGCATACTGAGTGTATATTACAGGCAGTCTTAGAGCCGATTTTTACCCTCTCATAACTTTCAACCAGGTAAAGATAAAGTTATGAAATTTTACACAGGTATTATACTATTAGATGTGAGTAAAACTGGAAATTTTCATAATTCTACATAGAATAGTTTCTGAGATATAACTCACTCACTCACTGACTCATCAAAATTATTAGGCACTTCCCATGATGCTAGAGACTTGAAATTTTGCATGAAGATAGATATGAAGACGTTATTAAAGGAAAAAATCGAAAAATCGCGAAAAGTTGTGTTTGACTCCGCTTCCGGGGCGGGGGCGTGCCAGTTTTGTACTTTCTTTGGAAACTCATCAATCCGTCCGAAACCCATGATGTGGGGTATCAAATGAATTGTCTCGGTATTAAGAACCTATATTTGATGTTTTAAAAACAATTAGACGCTTATAGGCTCGATAAAAATCGTATACCAGCTGTCTGTCTGTATGTTTGTTCCTCTTACAAATCCGTACCGTTTGACCGATTTTGACCAAACTTGGGACACAGATGGGTCTTGATACGGGGAGAATCATAGGCTAGGTTAAATTGTCTATGAGCTGTCTGTCTTTCTGTTTGTTCCTTGTACAAATACACACAGTTTGACCGATTTTGACAAAATTTGACACACATGTCGGTCTTTCTCCGGGTAGTTTCATAGGCTAGTCAAAATCGTCTATCAGCTGTCTGTCTGCATGTTTGTTCCTTACAAAAATTCACTCCATTTGACCGATTTTGACCAAACTTGGCACACAGGTAGGCCTTGGTCCGGGGAATGCACTAGTCTAGGTAAAAAAGGTCTTTCAGCTGTCTGTCTGTATGTTTGTTCCTTATACAAATTCACACCGTTTGGCCTATTTTGACCAAACTTGGCACGCAGGTAGGTCTTGATACGGGAGTGTCATATTACCTATGACGTTTTCTACTTTTTGTCCCATCGAAATGCCATCATTCCTTCTGAAACCCATCATGTGGGGTATGAAATGAATCGTCTTGGTAAGGAGAACCTATATTTGATGTTTTAAAAAACATTTCGACATATCTTAACAAAAACTTTAGTGACTTCTTTCTTAAATGTAGTAAATAAAGTCGTAGGGGTTCACTGCATAATATACTTCAAAGCAGATACTACGTTTTTTACGTTTTTCAAAGTCGAGCCATCTAAATTACAAAGTTTAGGACTACAAACCCAAAATGTAACGTCTTTGTGTCTTATATTTTTCTTGAAGGCCTTCTGCACTTTCCCTACTGTGATCTTTATCCTCGGGATAAGGTTCCTGTGTTTTACAGTGTAATAGTTTAGTTAAGAGAGCAATCAATTTGTCCTCTAGAGTAATGTCATCTGGAAGAGCTTCTAACTTTTCTAGTCTAGTGATTAGATGTATGTAGGTTGATTATTGGTATCAAATATCAAGCAGTAAGGAGAACCTTATGCAGAATCCAAAGACCCTGGTTTTATATGAAGTACAAAAGCCAGTAGGTATGCAGCAACTAAATTCTATTTAATACTTAGAAAAAAGTAATGAGATCCCCAAAAAAAACGTAAATGTGAAATAGAGGCCAAGTTCCTGCCCCCACAAAGAAACACTCCCTTCCTCAAAAATATCCCCTCCTAAAACCCCCCAAAAACGCCTTACATTCTACACTCCAAAAAAGTAGTATGAGTTGGTGTATTAATTCAACCAAAAATATTTGCCAATACAAGAGATGATACAAGAAAGAAATGTCCAAGTTCATTACTTGGAAACCTCATAGTTACTTACTAAGAACAGTAAAGACAATTCAACTGACCTTTAAAAACAACAATAAAAATACTTATATCCAGTTACTAAAATATCACTTTCCTCAACCAGGTATATTCTTAAACTTGGCAATGTTTTTTTTTGTGCCGAAATTATCTTTAGAGAAAAACTAAACATTCTTTTTCTTGAAGTTGAGACACTTCAAGTAACGGAATATTTATTACAAGAAATAAATCTTTTAAAATAAAAGCAATTTTATAAGGTTCAAGAGCTTGGTGGTTTATAAATGCGAATAAATAAAACATAAAAAAAGGACTGCCATGTTGTTAGTATAAGAACACAGGCTTATCTCGGAAGCAGACAGCAGTATAGATAACCAGGCCGAAGCAATTGCTGCCCGCCAGGGGCCCTCAAGATTTATCTGCTGGCTCGAGGAAAAAACCATGGGATAACCTCTTTCTTGTTTCCCTTTCCCTTCTCTGGATAGGGTGTCTTCTATTCTGCATGGGTCTGATGGTTTAGGTTTTCTTTATATTCGTAAACCAATATTGTCACTGTTTGAAATATATATTAAAGTTGCACTCATGAATTTTTTTTTTTTTTTTTTTTTTTTTTTTTTTTTTTTTTTTAAGGTCTTCAAATCTTTATCGATCCTACCTACTAAACGCTGAAAATACCCTCTGTCAATATCTGTGTGTGTGTGTGTGTATATATATATATATATATATATATATATATATATATATATATATATATATATAATTCGAAGTTCCAGACCGTCCCTATTTAATTTAATGGGGCTAAGAGGAAAATTGGTGGAAATTGAATCTAGTTAGTAACAAAAATAGCTATTTATCATCCAATACAAAGTAGGGAAATAAATGATTGGATTAAATCAGTGCATTACGACTACTAACTTGGCTGAGGTAGACTTTAAACTAAAATGCAAATGTGGCCGGCGTTAAGTAATTATTTTTCTCTTCCAACGAAAACATTTTAAAATAATGAAAGAAATAAAGCAACATCAATACGAGAAAGCTGTCGAAGTGTTTATCTGAGAGACGCTTTTATAGTTTACCCGCACGCGCAAACACACATATGGCCTAAATTATCACACGAACAAGAAGAGAACAAATAACAAAGTGGGCTGCCCCCACTTTGTGTCAATTGACTCCGCTTGCTCGGGATCGTTCGTTTCAAATCGGACCCTTGGGTCGAAAACGTAAGCCAATATGCTGTTCTGTGGAAGGCGACTATATCTGCCTAGAAGATCCGTGATCGTCGATGATTCACTTCTTCTAGTTGTAGCTAACGTCCTGAACACAATATTACATATCCTTTCCACCAAACTATACACGACCTCCTAACATTTCACTTCTGGGCGGTGATTACCTAGAAGTCCTGAAGATTTAGTAAAGTATATTATTCAATTCGAATAAAAGAGAATTGGCGTTTCAAATATTGCTTTATTTGATTGTAAATCGTTTTATTATGCTTAAGGCTTTCTTTAATACTGCATTACATGGAATAAAGTTATCTTTGTTTGTTGAATCCGGTAGCTTAGCAATTATTCATTCCTCGTCCAGCAAGGCGTTGTTATTCAACGAGGATACTTAGGATTTCGTGACATGGAAAGTTTATTCCCATGATTTATTCTTTTATTTCTTAAGTTCTTTCGGTATCAGAGAGTAACTGTATCATTTGGTTTTATTGAGAGTTTTTCTTATGTGTTTTCAAAAACAGTCACACCTTGTGTTTCGCTTTCGACAAAAGCACGTCATTCTGAAGCCAATTTTGAAATAGTATTTAGTCTAGTTTTTGGGTTCAAAATTTTAGGGGCACTCAAAAGTAATCAACATTTTCACTTTGGCACACACAGCAACACCTTCCTGATGGACAAAGTTTGTTTAGGGGCTGATACTGGAGATTGGCCTTGATACAACCATTGTTTTAACCGATTCATTTTGTCATAAAGGATCCATTTTTTCATCTCCGGTCACAATTCTCCAAAGAAATGGATCATTACGGAATCTAGACTTCAACGATGAGCAGAGCGTTCTCCGATGGTTCTTGTTGGCTTCCGATAATTGATGAGGTACCCATTGCCCCTGTCTGTGTGACTTACC
This sequence comes from Gonocerus acuteangulatus, assembly GCA_946811695.1. Lineage (NCBI taxonomy): Eukaryota > Metazoa > Arthropoda > Insecta > Hemiptera > Coreidae > Gonocerus > Gonocerus acuteangulatus. The sequence continues at coordinate 33,943,738 of OX328128.1, read as the reverse complement.
AATATCATGGAGGCTCCTCTGTACGGTGTACCCAAGTCTCACGGATAGTTTTTCAATGGTTAACCTTGGATCCGATTCCCCTAGGGTATTCAAGGCATCCTCACAATGACCTACCGCTTCGAGGCTTATCTGTGAGGTGAAACTCACATTTGGCAAACCTCCTATACGTCCAACGTCCTTACTTCCTCGGCGCTACATCCCACTAGTGAGACATGGCCTCCAAAATCAGCTTCCGCCAGTTGTCACGGTCTTGTGCTGCCACTTTCCAGTTCCGGACTCCGAGTAGGCTGCGGGCATCGGCGGCTACTCCATCTTGCCATCTCAGCTTGGGTCTGCCAACTCGTCTGGTTCCATGAACTCTCTCAGAAAATAGTTTTTTAGGCGTGTCTTGGTGTGGCATCCTGGCTAGGTGTCCTGCCCAGCGGAGACGTCCACATTTTATGTGCTTTACTATGTTAGCCTCCCTAAATAGGTTTGCCAATTCTTGGTTTGTCCTACGTCTCCAGTTTCCCTGGTCGAGGACACCCCCATATATGCTCCTCAAGACCCGTCTTTCAAAATATAGGAGGGATAATTCTTCTCGCTTCGTTATAGTCCATGTTTCTGAGCCATAACAGAGGACTGGCCTGATTAGGGTTTTATAGAGCAATATCTTTGTGGATCTTGTAAGAATGCTCCCTCTCAGTTGCCTACGAAGTCCATAAAAACTTCTGTTTGCTGCCAGTATCCTACTATTAATCTCCTTGGACATGTCATTATCAAAAGTGACAAAACAGCCCAAATACTTAAACTGGCTCACTTTTTCGAAGGAGAAGGAGCCCATGGTGACAGTTTTTCCTTCGTTACCAACGTCCGCATTGGTTTAACAGTCAACGTATCACCATAAAAATAATTTTTTTTTGAGTCACAGCTGTCGCCTTAATTCCCGCTTGATACTGAAAAAGCATGCAGTTGCAAATATACTCTTCAAAAGGTAACCCGCCATACTCTATTGAGGCACTGAACAACTTAATACTAAATGAAATGTTGAGCAAAGAGCCTGATCCACTGATAAATGTAATGGTATGATTATTTACTCTAGAAAGATTAGTGTAGTATTAATTCCAAAATCTTATCGAATTCTTGATTATTTTTGGGTACCCCCATTATATATATTCCTTCTTCCGTATTCTGAATAAGATCAGTTTAGTTGATTACTTGTACTCACCTCTAATACACAAATTACCCCGATAATCCATATCATCAAAACAAATTACTTAACAAAAAGACTCGTTACGACATTCACAGTTCAATGATCCAGCAATAGGATATAGATGTTAAGAGAGTTTTAGAAAAGAATATCTTATGATTGTCACCTGAATAACTTTCTCCCTTGTGAAAGTCCTATAACGAACCTAATATATAGTATTTTTATGATATCGCTGTTAATAAAAGCCATCCAATAAAGATAGACTCCTGAATAAATGCAAGCAGTCTTCCAACTAGCCGTTAAGACTCGAGGTGACGTACGGCCCAGCCTATATTGCCTCCTCAGGGATGTGGCTACTATTTGCTCGCGTCCTTCCACCCACGCTCTCATATAATTCTCGAGCCCTTTATACAGCTTTCAGGTCACCACAAAGCCAAGTTCTGTGAACGCTCGGTTCGCTGAAACGTTAATTACATATGTTTGTAATTCTGCTATATGACACTAGAAGATACAAAGCCCACAAGAGGTTTAATTTTCTTTCTTTTTTTATCGGTACATCTGCTTCTTAGTCATTAGTGCTGGGCTAGCTACATGTTGCCACCCATTATCAACCATGGTGTAGCAAGAAATCTTTTCAGCCCAGGCGGTACTCGAACACACATCCCCGCATAAAAATCAATTTTGCTGGTCATTAGACCACGGAATAGTCTAACGTGCTTCATAAAATTAAGTCACATCTTTATAAAACAATAAAAATATTAATAAGAAATAAATTAATTAATTGTTGGTATTATAAATTAAATTAAAATCGTACATAATAATTAAAAACTCCGATTCGTCAAACCGTTTTAGTGGGAAATTTAGTAACCTTTCGAATAGTTAGCAACCACATACCGCGATTTGTAAACCGTTTTCCAGATATTTAGGAGAATATTCGAAATTTCTAAAACTGCCTTTAACAAAATATATTTTTTCTAATATTTCTTTGTCTCATTCGCCTCCAATCCTCCCTGCTGATCGCAGGGTGTGGTTGGATGGCGTGAGGTAACTCCAGGTCATCCTTGAATCCTTCCTTCGAGGAAGGTATTCGGCTGACAACTGGGGGCACCTGAGGCGTCGGCAAGTAACCAGTATTAAAATTGCATAATACAATTGAAATAGTAGATTGTAATATTCTGTAAATATATATATATGGTTATTAACAACTTCTTCTCTTTTAATAACTAGATTCTATTATTCTGTAAAGAATACATAAATATATTATAATAAACAAATCAAAAATATAAACAATCATTTAGCGGTAACCAAAATACATACCTTTAAAGAATAATTAAATTACAAAGTTAACAATATAACAATAACACTCTTTTTTTTCTTTTTTTTTTCTCAACCATAGTAACCGTATGGGAGAGCCGTTTATTCGTTAAAGTGTGCCCCATATCTTTTGATATACTGCACGCATGTCTTTACATATTTAAAGTGAGTATACAATGTTAATTTTTATTTTTTTTTATAATATTGATTTAATAATATATATACATATACATAATAACCTAAATAGCTGAACTATACAAGAATAAAATAATCATTGATAATTTATAAACAGTGAGAGTAAAGTACAAGATAAATAAGGAAGATAATTTGGTTTGATGATGATGAGTGAAGTCAGATCTTCTTCTCGTTCTTGGTTTCTCTAGATGTTTATTAGTTCATCAAAATTTATGGATAGAACAAAGTTCATGAGTTCCTCCTTATGATCCTCGAACAACTTTCTTTCCGACTCAGGCCAGCTACCTCCTTGTAGTATGATGTTTTTCATGAGGCTTAGTCTTTGTCTGTCGTAAGTCTTGCAATCATAGAGTATATGTGTAAAAGTTTGTATCTGTCCGTCTATTGTACATTTATCGTCATCGGTTATTTTAAATCGTTTTAAGTAGTTTTTGGTGTGTCCGTGCTCTGTCAGGAATTGAGTAAGTTTGTAATTTCTACTTTTAAGAATGTCGTGATTTTTTGCATTTATTTCCGGTATAAATTTATGGCAACTAGGGGATTTTGTGCTTAATCTCCACCTATTGTTCCATGTTGAGATGTTATTTATTTTAACTTGAGACTGGACCCAACTTAGCGGTAATTTGGCATAGCTTATCGGCAATGCTTCACTTTGAGCTGCACATTTTGCTAATTGATCAGCCTTATCGTTTCCTTCGTTTCCTGAGTGACCTTTAACCCAATCTACAGTGAATTGAATGCCCCTCTCGGTTAATCTTAGTAGGTGTCTCCTCATTTTTTCAATTAAAACATTGTGAATATTGTAATTTTTGAGTCCATGTATCAGTATCATGTTATCAGTGAAAAAGTGTAGTGAGATCCCTTGTTCGATTGCTGTTGAGGAGAAGAATTCTGTTGCTTTGAGCAAAGCGAATTTTTCTGCTTGGTTGTTGCTGCAGCGACTATCCAATTTATACTCCTTCTCGTGATTATGGTTGGTACCGAATGATACCCACGCACATCCAACTTTATCATCTATTTTGCTGCCGTCTGTGTACACCTCTAGAGAGTTATCCCGGCTAAATTTGGAATTTACATTTTCCGAAATGTCAAAATGCTTACTTGGATGTATCCATGATTTGCTTTCGGTATCTCTTTCCATATCATAATTATCAAACTGAGTATATCCTAAGTTTTGATGACGAATATTTTCTATAAGCGTTTTGTTTTGTATTTTAATATCTATTGGTAATAGTCCAGCCAATACGCAAGCAGCATCGGCAGAAATAGTTCTGAATCCCTTACATATTTTGATAGCGATTAAGCGCTGCAGTCGGATAAGTTTTTTGAGGTTTTTAGATTTAGTTGTTCCATCTTTCCAAATCGATATACCATATAGAATTTTAGGAATAATTCCACCTTCATAAACTACTTTAAGCGATTCTGCTTTCATTCCCCAAGTTACTCGAGCTGCGATTGAAAGTCGCTGGATTAACTTCAGATTCTTGATGTACACCGTATCTATGTGTTTATTCCAGGAGAGTTTCCTGTCAAACATTATACCTAAATATTTTAATGTATCTGTATGTTGTAGTGATTGTCCGTACAGTCTTATGTTAATATTCGGAATATTTCGTTTTTTAGAGAATATCGTGTAGATAGATTTTGTTGCATTAAAAGTTAATTTGTTTAAATCTGCCCAGTCTATTATCCTGTTTAGTGCTAAATTTGCCACACATTGAATTTGTTTAAAATCCTTGTTTCTTATAATTACAAGAATATCGTCGGCATATGCTATTAATTTTGTATTCAGGGGTAAGTTAATATCAAACATGGTGTTGATTAGGACGTTCCATAGCATTGGGGATAGGCTTGAGCCTTGAGGGGTACCTCTGCTTAGTAGTCTCTTCGCTTCACAATTATTAGTTCTTGTTGTCAAACGTCTGTTTTGGAAATAGTTATGAACTAATAAGTATAGGTTTTTTGGGCTGTTATATGTTTTGAGATTATAGAGAATAGCTGGTACCCAAGCATTGTCAAAGGCCCCTTTGATGTCTAGGCTAATAACAGCTAGATTTGATCTTGAAGTAAATGTTTCCTGGATCTCGTTCTTTAAAAACTGCAGAGCTTTAATTGTGCCTGATTGGGGTTTAAATGCAAACTGATTGCTATTAATTATTTCATTTTTCATTAAGAAATGAGTTAATCGGCCTTTTACAAGCTTATCCTAAACATATGGAATCCTCCGCCTACCTGAGTAGACCCACTGCCTGCATGATGACATGCCTTCATGATATACATAGTCATAGAGTAAAGGAACTTTAAATATATATATATATATATATATATATATATATATATATATATATATATATTTATATATTTCTTTAACTCCAAACATAGCCAAAATTGTATTATCTCAGTTTGAATCAATATGAAACATCTAGAAAAAGTTTCAACTAAATTCATCTTTTCTAAGTAACAGAACTCCAACTCCATTGCGCCATTCTGTTCATATTATAAAATGAACTCACTCTCACAATCCGTCGCTTTGGAGTGCCTAAAACTGATCTTCTTGTTTTGTTTTTTTGTTTTTTTTTACTTTTCACACAAAATACATCGTCTTGTAAATAATTTTATTCAATTCTCGACACCAATAAATCAATATAAAATGTGTTTTTTTGTGACCTATGTGTAATAAAAACGACATTTCTCGCCAGTACTCCCAGATACAGGATTTCCCTTATATATTTATATATATATATATATATATATATATATATATATATATATAATGGATTTATAAGTTAAAATTAATTTTATTCCATAACAGAAAAACTTCCCATATTATCACATTTATTATTGATAGAATGTACCGCACTGAATGTTGTTTTTCCTAAAATTTTTAGAACACAAGAATTTAAAATTTAAGACCCAAGTCGGGAGCTGAAGTTTCTGAAACGTGTCCTGAACACATAATTTTCAAAGAGATAGGAAAGGAGTGTTAAAAATGAAAAATTCATACATTCCATGAATTGCTACCCACATTCTTTCCCAAATGTTTGGTCTCTTGAATTCATGTTTTCCAATGCCGTTTCCTCCAATATATTACTGTTTCCACCAAAGACTGACCCCGCAATGTCAAAATAACTAGCCCCCAGAAGCTATATGGAAATAGTTATTTTTTCAAACAAAGTGAGAATATTCTTTCCATGGAGACACATACATTATAAAAAATGAAATTATGATGTTCCAAGCATTCAAAATGTTAATGTTTATTATAATTTTGTATTTCCCCGCAGAGCTGCGTCATCTTGGCGTTTTTCCTTCTAAAGCTTACGTCAGAAGTAAGTTAGTTAATAAAATCTTAGTATTTATCGAATATGACGATTGTTGCGCTTCGGTCATGAGCGAGAAAGCAACTACATTTATCTATATATATATATATATATATATATATATATATATATATATATATGTATATATCACGTGTCTGTCTGTTCCTTATATAAATCCACACCGTTTGATCGATTTTGATCAAACTTAGCACACAGGTAGGTGTTGATACGGGGAGTGTCATAGGCTAGGTTAAAATCGCCTTGGGCTAACAGTTCCGAGGTCTCGCGATAGTGAAACTGCGAATTCGAACAGTTAAAGATTTGTTTTATTAGCTTTTAAAATTTCTTATTTGGTTTCTAACTCATTTGGGCTTTTCCAGATGCAGAAAAAAGGTGCATCATGGCACGGTAACAGCTATATTTATATAAAAATGAGCTACATTTGCTAAAGTTTCGGCCAAAGTTTGAATCCTTCATCAGGCTTGATATCGTAAGAATTTGACATACAAATCTCACCATTGTTTATTTACGTAAACAGGAACCAAGCCCTGACTGCACAGTATATAGTGAAGATCTTACCATTAAACAAATATTTACGGACTGTAGAGCGTACTAGGAGATTCAAAATCAACTACCTATCCAAGGGCCTTTCTGTGATTCACTTGAAAAAGACCATGAAATGTGACAGAAAGCATTGAGCTTCCTTAGAGCTAGAAATCTGGTTACAAAAATATAAATAATTTAACTAACATTCAAACGGAAAATATACAATAGAAAATAAATGGGTATGTATGTACTCGCGTGTGTTTGTGCGTGGACGAGTTTGATTGAGTGTATGTTTGTATAGCCATACAATATAGTATGTTAGTGTGCGTATATATATATATATATATATATATATATATATATATATATATATATAAGGGGGTATTATTCTTTTAGAAGTATGTTTTATCATTTTTTTTTTTTTTTTATCTCTATGTCATTATTTTTCCTCAAAATAGTGATACAAAAATTTCGATTTGCTACAATATACTAATGCAAATATTACCTTCACCTACATATAGATTTTCAATTACAGTTATGTAAATAATAAAAAAAAAATGGCAAATATATCTCATTTTTTTAGTAACATGCAAATAGTTGCTAATAAGGCGATGAAGTCAAGGATTGTCCGCTATTAGCTAAGAAAAAAAGTAACATTTTCATAAAAATCTACAATTCGGACGATTAACGTGGATTATGGCAGCTTTTTTAAGCAATAATTGCCAAGGGGATGACGAAAGACGAAAGATGCTGGTTAGATTATCGTGAGTTAAATGTTTCCGTCGTTCCTTAGATCATAAAATAAAAAACGTTCCCACATTTCGGCCACATTGAGTGAAATATTGGGCATTTATTCCTGAAGTAGGCTGTCAAAGACCATACCGAAACGTCCAAATTATAGAATTTACCGGGAATAAGGCACATTATTAAAAAGTCCAACCCTTAAGAAATGCGTCGTCTGAGTGGGTCCTATGCGCAAAGATATTTCTTATTAGATCTTCCAAATTTCGGTTTCGTGGCAACGTCTTAAATGGGAATCATGTGAGGGAGTAACTGCAATGAAAACGCTATGAGGCCATATTGTGTTTCTAAATGTAAGTTTTATTTATTTCAAATTTAACGTCCTCCTATCCTTAAAACAGATTTTTGGACCTTTACTGATTTCGAAAGAAACGTAACAACCTTATGTGGGAACCGTACCCATGACCTTTTTGTTTACGCTATTTTAATGCTAAAAAATCTACGTAACGAAGAAAACGCAGAAAAACCTGCGCACAATCAAATAAATGTGTATTTGGATTTTTTAATATTTCCTGAAAAAATATACCTACTGTCTGCTGTAGGAAAATATTTTGAAAGAAGATAGTTCTTCATTAAGCGATGGAGACAGGAGCACAACGTGAAATTTACGAGTATACAATATGGCCGCAAGGGCTGCGGTCTAATCAAGCATCAATTGACTTGCGAGGCCTCCGCTCTGTCAACAATTTCTCCTAAGGCTAGCCCTGTAATCTCGTGTGTATTTTTATACCTCTTTGGTGGGCGGAGCCTCCATGTGAAATATCCATCAAACATAACGGAAGGATACTGGTTATATTTGAGATTATTTTGGTATCAGAGTTTTAGATTTGGTATAACCTCAAACGAAGATGATTATTGGCAGCGTTAAGCTTTAAATAACTGAACACTATAAGAGATTTCGTTCGGCGTCCCTGGTATGGATTTTATCGGGCTGGTGCAAAAATAATGGTGGTTTATCCTCCCTAAAAAAACTATCGAATATGCAAAATCTCGTTTTTCAGATTCGAGACTTTGCTCTTTGATTGTGGACGGTACGGCATGCCTCAAATTGTCACAACGCTAAGCCTTTTAGAACAGCCTTCAAAAGTATCGAATAAGATCATTTTCCAATATATTACTTCGTCAATGGATAGAATATATTCGTTGTCCAGTTTGCTCCGGTTTGCATATTCGATACTTTGACATAGAAGGGACGATATGACCAATTCGTCTCTGTTGAGTGGCCAACACCAACTTCTCTAATAATATCCCGAGTAGTTTTGCAAGAGTTTTCTTTTACCAAAGCCCTCAGTTGGTCATGACCAACAAGAAGGATGCGACCTTCCTTGTCCTGAGAGATCAGAATGTTCAAGACGACCTTTTTGGAACCATCGCTCCACTGTAGATTTTCTGATGCTTCCTTCATAACAAAATACGTTGATGTTACGCGCAAGTTTGACTCGCTTTTGCTTCTGGCGAAAATCTTGTTTTCAGAGTTCTTTACTCATAGAGAATGTAATACAAACTAATGTTTGAGGAAAACCAACGTTGATAACAATTGCTTATAATTCATTAGTAGATTTTCTTTTGAAAAAAGAAAAGGCATCAGCCCTATCCTGGCTAGAAAAGGGTGGTAAACTAAAGATAACCCGTCCTAAAATTCTCAGATAATTATAATGAACTTTCAAATATAAATAAGAATTTTAATCCATGAACTAGACTTTAGATTATGTTTAATTACTTGAAAAGCACTTGCATAAACAATATGAATATTCAAAACTGGAATAATTTTTGCACCATCCTAATAGCATGTTCGATTCCTATCTAACGGGACTAAAACGCCTTTGACGCAAGCGGAAGTGTAGATGACAAATTTGGACATCACGTCACCCATAGGTCACAACCTATGACCACCAAACGTAAGATACTGTCCACCAAACAGTCATATTGATCATGAAAATGTCATCTGGGAAGTAAATATAAACTAGCAGTTCATTACCGCCAAATTAGGAATTTAATTCACCGCAAAATAATACAGATACCGACACCAAACCTGACTAAATCAACCTTCGCAATCGCAACGGTCAACAATCTTCTCTCTACAAAAAAAAAAAAAAAAAAAAAAAAAAAAAAAAGTTATTTTAATATTAGACATGAGAATATTTGTTTAATTTTTTATGAATATCTCTAAAATAATTGAGAAACATAAATAAGTGCAAGGTTATTACAGAAAAAACCCTTCTAAGTGTTTCAGGGAACAAGTTCCATCGTACCTCACTCTAGGAAATATAGTGTCTTTTAAAATGAAAATCGGGCCTTTCACGCTTTATAACGTTATAATACATTAAACTTACAGTTATATATAATACGTCAAATGAAAGAGTTATGTTTGATGACATCAGTGCATGGAATCATCCTGCAGCCATACGTTAGAAAGCGCTAAAAGAATAGAAACAGTTATTTGTTTGTCTTAAGCTTTCGTGAAAAATGTAAAAAACATGTCAAATGAAATCTTAGGCTCCACAAGAGAAAACTGACGATATCCTAAAATTAAAATCCTCCATTCCTCGAATCTATCTATCCAAAATCGCACCAGAGCCGCATTTATAAAAGATTTAACAAGCTTTCGAAAAAGGTTGTATATACGGTCTTGGAGATTCTCTACTTTCTATTACTTATAAAACGTTTACCTGGAAGCTTATTACCGTAAAAACGCAAACGTTACGTTATTTTTGTCGAGTGAATTTCGCCCAATGGATGGAGTCTGCTGGTGAAACGTCAAAATTAATTTTGAAGCACCAGGGTTTGGGGTTATCTCTGCTGTCCTTTCCAAATTACACTAGTTATAATAATTAAACGGGAACGCGCTAAGATGACACAATTCCTGCGAGTCGGACTGTTTCCCATGACCTCGCTGGTGCTTCTTATCAAAGAAATAAGCTGGAGATGAATCTCGCATCCTTCCCTTTACTCATAACAGAATTCTACCGAATTAAATGAATTGTCTAACAATGAGAAATTTACAAGAGAAAACCTTTACACATTTTATGTTTTAGATTATTGCTGTGCTAAAGCTTACACAGCCCCCGTGAGAGAGAATTTTTTTCGCAAAGTCCCCAATGCCATTTGATCTGACCTGTTCTAAAGTTCTAGTTTGCGGACAGTTGTTGACTAACTTAGTTTGCCTTGGCTATGCAATCAGTCGCCGACAAACCAGCTACCTCTTGGGCCAGTATTTTCAGGGGTGTAATAGAAGCTCCTATAAGCAAACCTAATCAACATTCTTATTTGCAGATTTTTTTTTTTTTCTCTCTGCTTAATAAACGTTTAGTATAATAAAAACGGTATTGACGTTGATAAGACTTATTTGAATTTGTAGAAATTTCGTAGTAAAGTAACTATTCAGGCTGCACTCATGAATAAAAGTTGTTAAAGTTGACTTGGTTGTTGATTTTTTGGGGGGAGGGGATGTCAGTACTTTTTGTAGTTGAATTTTGTCGACGTTTGGCTTCAGGACGATGATGTTAAGATATGACGCTTGGTAGTGCGTCGAGCTGTTTGTCGAGTATTTTTGCGTGTATAAGAAAACCCCTTGAGAAAGGCCCCAACTCAACTTTTCAGTATTTTCCTTCAGTTTTAGGTTCTTCTCGCCGAGAAAAATCGTTTGATACCCCACAAAATGGGTTTTCGATGAAACAAGTACAAACCCCCCCCCCCGGGCGTGGAATAAACACAACTTTTCAGGATTCTCCAATTTTCGCCTTTCTATTATCATAAAAAAAAATAATAATAAAATAAAATAAAAAAATAAAAATAAAATGACAAAAAAAAAAGATAATTTAATAAAAAAAAAAAAAAAAAGATTAAAATCACATCTTAAGTTTAAGAAAAGATTGTAATTAGTCTAACTTTATTATAATTCTCTTAATTTAAATTATAATTGCCATAGTCTTAGTTTAAATTATATAGTCTTAGTTTAAATTATAATAGTCTTGGTTTAAATTGTAATTGCCATATTTGATTTTAAGATAATGATTGTAATGGTCTTTAACTAATTATTTATATAATCTGTAACTAATTATTTATAATAATCTGTAACTAAAAAAAGCATAACAACATTACACACACCTATCCCACTAACACACAGACGTCTCAAACTTTAATTAAATACCTTAGTCAAACATTTATAAAACATAACCCAAACCTTTTCTAACCAATATATTGGAAGGCGCAAATAACCTAGTACTAGAGCGTCAAACTCCATATCTATCTATCTTTCTATCATCCTGCTAAATTTCAAGTATTTAGCT